>JARFYF010000017.1:25086754-25097276 GCA_030265395.1 Rhina ancylostomus | reverse complement strand
GGGATTTTCTAGCTACCATTGAGCTGCAGGCATCTTCTGCAGGGTGGGAATGCGGCACTTCCACATGCATTCTCTATCCCAACTCAAGCCACAACAATCAGGGGTCAGGCCGAGCAGAGGTGGGACTGCTGAGCAGACTTGCTAGTACAGTCCGAGTCAGTGAGCCCAGCTGTCGGCCACTCTTCCAGCACCTACTCATTCTCGTGTCACAGCTCTTTCTGTGATCCTCTTGCACACACTATTTTTGTACATTTCTGACTTATGAACAGGTTGGGTAATGAACAGGAATCCTGTTGTAACCTGGGAACTGCCTGTACTTGGTCCCCATCTTTCCGCTGATTTAAATGTTCATCTGATATATTAAATGTTGTGATAGTTTCTGCCTCCACTAATCCCTGAGCCTGTGTTTCAGATTTGAACCATATTTGATTAAATATTCCTCCTCATATTCCCCCTTAAATCTCCTACCCCTTACTTTAAATCTATGCCCTCTGGTTTTCAACACATCTGTTATGGGGAAATTTCTTACAGTCTACCCTATGCATGCCCCTTATAATTAGGTGTCCTTCAATCAGTCCCCTTCAGCTCCAAAGTAAACAAACCCAGCATGTTCAGTTTCTGTTTGTAACTGAAACACTTCAACCAGATAACATCTTGGTGATTTTTTTGCACCTTCTCCAATTCAATCACATCCTTCCTGTAGTATGGAAAACAGAACTACACACAATATTCCAGTTGAGGCCTAACCAACATTTTATAACGTTATCCCATAACCTTCCTGGTTTTATATTCCATGTCCCAGCTAATGAACTACATTATCTAGCTGTGCAACCACCTTCAGGGATCCATGGACTTGCACACCAAGATCATTACATTCTTAAATATTTCATGGAGAACTCCCAGTCATTACGTCCTACTTCAGGGTTCCCAAAGTGTATCACCTTGCACTTCAGGATTAAATTCTATCTGCTCTGGCTTTGCCCATCTTACCAACTGATCAATTTTGTCCTAGCACTATCAACAGCACTACCAACAAACCTTTGCGTCAATTGCAAACTTATCAATCATATCTCCTACAATGAAATCCAAATCCTTCATGTATATAGGACACACCCTTCCTCATTATAGGAAAGATGTGGAAGCTTTAGACAGGATGCAGAGGAGATTTACCAGGATGCTACCTGGATTGGAGAGCATGATTTACAAGGATAAGTTGAGTGAGTTGGGCTCTTTGGAGAGGAGGATGAGAGGCGACTTAAAAGGTCTACATGATGATAAGAAGCATAGATCGAGTGGACAGTCAGAGACTTTTTCCCAGGGCAAAACTGGTCAACACGAGGGGGCATAATTTTAAGGTGGTTGGAAGAAGGAGGAAGGTATAAGGGGGATGACAGAGCTAAGTGTTTTTTTACTTTACACAGAGTGGTGGGTGTGTGGATCACACTGCTGGCAGAGGTTGTGGGGGCAGATACATTTGAGAGACTCTTAGATAGCTACATGAATGATAGAGAAATAGGAGAGAAGGGTTAACATTTGGGAGGAAAGGGTTAGATAGATATTAAGAGTAGGATAAAATGTCAGCACAACATTGTGGGCCAAAGGGTCTGTACTACGTCATAGTGTTCTATGTTCCATAACAAACAGGAAGGGTCCCAGCACTGATCCCTGTGATACAGCACCAGTCACAGACTTCCAATGGCAACAACCTTCCACCATCACTGCATCTGCTACACCCAAGCCAATCTTGAATCCAATTTGCCAACTTATCTTGGATCCCATAGGCTCAGACCCTTTGCACAGTTTCCCATGTTGTACCAAGTCAAAGGCTTTATGGAAGTCCACATGGATTACATCAACTTCACCCCCTCATTATTATATTCAATCAAATTGGTCAGACAACTTCTTCCTCCCACTCCTGTCTCTCAGAATGTTTTCCAATTATTTCCCTACCACTAATATGCGACTTACTGGCCTGTAATTACCTAGCAGCTCCGTTGCCCTTCATGTATAAAGGTACCAGATTTGCCTTCCTTCAATCACCTAGCACCTCACATATGGCCATTTAAGATTTAAAAATCTTGCAGGGCCCCAGCAATCTCTTCCTTTGCCTCCCACAACAGCCTGGGATGCGTCTGATCAGGCTCTAGAGATTCATACATCTTTAAGTCCACCAAGATATCCAATACTCCAGCCCTGAATTCTTCAACTACCATGTCCTTCTTAGTGAATACAGATGAGAAATATTCAGTTATGACCTCACTTACATCTTCTGGCTTCATAAAAATACCATCCCTTTGATCCCAAATGGACCTCACTCTTTCCCCGGTCATCTTTTTACCCTTGATATACTTGAAGTGCTTTGAGATTTTTCTTAATCTTGTCACCGGTGATATTTTATGCCCTCTCTTTGCCCACCAATATCTTCTTTAAGTAGGTCTTCTTCACTTATATTCCTGAAGGGCCTTCCTGTTTTTCTCTCTCTATAAGCTGATATATGCTTCCTTTTTTTCTTTATCCAACCCTTAATATCCCTTTACATTCAGGGTTCCTTGGACTTGCTGTCCTCATCTTTCACCCTCATGGGAACACAATGGCAATGAATTCTCATTATCTCATCTTTGAATGACTCCCACTTGTTGGACGTAAACTTGCTTGCAAATAGCTGCTCCCAGTATACTTTTTCCAGGTCCTAGCTTATGATATTGGAAAAACTGGCCATCACCCAATTCAGGATCTTAATATCCCTCAAGTATCTGGAAAGGGTTATAAGTCACCATCTCCGAAATACTCCCCCACTGACCAAGCTCCACATTTAACAAATCCTTCTCCATAATTTGCCCCTCCTTCAATGACTTGCCTGGCTACATTCCTTGAGATTTGATTCAGTATTACCTCTTTAATAGGACTATCCACATACTTGCTCAAACAACTTCAATAAATATTACATTTTTAATTTAAAATTAAATGCTGACATTTTGAAAACTACAAATACTTGGGATTAGTGTAATTCCTCAAAGCTGTTCCCAAATTAACAGAGAGCCCCCTACACTAGGTTAACCTGGGCATAGATTCCTTGAAGTACCAGGGAACTGCCACAACATGCTGCTCCAGCAAATTGACTGAAAGTTTTAATTGGAGGGAATTTGGGCAATTGTCAATGATCATCTGCCAGCAATTTTGGGATTTATGCTCTCATGAAAATCTGGATTACTGGCATTTAATATTGACAGTTCAGTGTAGCAATGCCAGTATTTTCCCCAAATCTGGTCTATGTTCTATACTTTTCCATTTTACTTCTGATTAAAGTCAAAAATCCCTGTACCATAATTTGATTTATTTCACTTTGCCACTCAGTTCGAGGCTTCCCCTCCACCAGCATCCTTTGCCTGGTAGAATTCATTCACAGTGAATAATTTTTTTAAAACATTGTTCACTTCCCTCAAAAAGTTTAGCTATGGGTGCTCGGAGTCCAGACTGTGCCTCTCTCTGAGATGCATCCTGTTTCAGACGGACTCCGGTCCCCTCCCTCACCCCTTTTTCCAGTACATTGATTTCATTAGTGCTGCTTCTTGTTCTTATATTCAACTCGTATGTTTCCTCACCTTTACTGTCAATTTCCTCCCTACTTTCACTTTCACAATGACTCTACCCTTTAACTTGTCCATCTCCACATAACCTCCATGCTCTAGGTCAGTAAAGCACAGAGTACTAAAGTTATTTAGATTATGCCTCCACCCACCTTGCTTCCTGTAATGACTCTGATGTAATGAGGTATCATTAACACGCACATATTCACCTTCCCTGCTGTTTCAGCAGTGATTTCCTTGCACTTCTTCCAATTTAGAGGACTGCATTTGCTGATCACAATGTGTTCTCTTCTACACTGCAGATTGGGCATACCATTTGCAGAACACGTCTGTTAAGTTTGCAACAAGCAAATTCTCCATCCTACTTCTACTCAGACTTCCTCAACCACTCAACATCTGATTTCTATCTAGGTGTGCTTAGTTCTCAGTAAGCAACATCGAGTTCAACAATTTGAGATTGATTTATAGAGTCAGAGAGGAACAGCACTGAAACAGGCCCTTCAGACCTTGAAGTCCACATTATCAATCACCCACTTTATACTAATTCATTAATCCCATTTTTTATTATCCGTGTTTTCACATCAACTGTCCTACACTAAGGGGAATTTACTGGGCCAATTAACCTACTCAAAGACGTGCTGGTTGCAGGCAGAGGAACCCCATATGGTCACAGGGAGAATGTGCAAACTCCACAGAGACAGCGCCTAAAGTTAGGATTGAATTCAGGCCTCTGGTGCTACGACGCAGCAACTCTACTAACTATAGCGCCCTTTCCAGTTTGTCAAAGCAGGTGAGTCTGGAAGAAGACCAGGGAAGTTTGGGGGTGCTTGACAGAAGTTTGGGCAGCATCTGTGGAAAGACAGATGGGATTTACATTTTGAGTTACTGACTTTTCATGGAGAGATCATTGAACTGAATCAACCAGGATGTTGGTTCTCTTTCTCATGCCACATCTGCTGCTTGGCCTATTGAACATTTCCAGTATTTTCGATTTTTGTTTCAGATTTCTGCAGTATTTTGCTTTTCAACCTTGGTCAGTTCTGAACACAAGTCGGTCTTTTTCCAGCCGCCTGACCTGCTGGGCTTTCCCAGCATCATCTTTTATCTCAGATTACCAACAACCGATGCACTATAGATTCAAAATTCCACCATGTCCTTTTTGTTTCTTTCCTCTGCTCTCCCTCTATCTACATCTCTTCCAGACAGATTAGCAGACACAAATTTAAAGATGCCTGTTTTCTCTGTTCTCATGAAGGGCCATTAACCAGAAATGTTGACTATTTCTTTCTCCAGGTACTGCCTGACCTGCATTTTCTGCCTTTATCTGACATTTTCAGATGTTTGCTGAATACTGCCAGCTCAGGTTACACTTGGAAGACAACAAGAAGTTTGCTCAAAAGCTGCAAAGAACTTGCACACAAATTGAAATTCTTATGGGAAATCTCCAACGTACCTTCTGTGGATTGAGCACTTTAATGACCTGTGTGACAGCTCCTGCATTTCGTGCTGGAATTATGTTATTACTTGGAGAAAGAAGCTGCAGTTGAAATGTCTGCAGGAATAAAATAAAACATGAAATTGATAAGCGTGTTCGGACCAGATCGGAGCTATGGCCTGAATCCATTCTACAACATGCATTCTCTTGAAATGTACTACAAACATATTATACCTCATCTCCCATAAAATTCACTTAAAGCATGGATGCAGTAACCAGGGACTCCGACAGCACATCTTAAAACATCAGCCTCTACTATTGAGAAGGTTCCAGCTGCAGATGTATGGGAACACACATTGTCCTCACTTGGGAATACATCATTACTTCAACTTCAGCACTGGGTCAAAATTCTGAACACGCTTTGTTGTTGCAGAATGCATGCTACTCAAGTGGCACTTCCAACAGAGCACAGCAATCAAAAACTTGGTAAACATGGGTGAAGTGGGAAAGGTGTTTTGTTTTAAAGTCTGAGAGTATCTACAAGAAAATGGGTCAAAGTGAGTAGCCTATGATTGGCAGTCTGCTCCTTCAGCATGCCATGAACTCTCACAAAGTCTGGAATGAACCACACAGCAGACGCAAATGCATTTGCCATGCAAGTCCATCGCTTTGCTCAATAATACTGGGGACTCCAGCTCTGCAATTTTACGCCAAACAGATAGGGCCTAGGGTTAATATCCACATTCAATTGAGAGAGAACTCTTGACCTGGAGATTAGAAAAAGGTGAGCTCAGTTCAGTTCATTCATTTTTTTAAAACTTATTTTTACTCTATGGTTAGGTTTTAAAACCTAACTTAACTCTAAAAATTTATTAAAAGCATGGATAGCTAAGGATAACACTTTCCAGGTGGTGGTAACTCCAGAGCCTAAGCTAATGCAGTCTGAGAAGGAATGGGCAAGGTACAGATAAACTGAATAGATTTCATCTCATCATTCATCTTGAGGGGATTTAATAGTTTCCTTGGGAGGTTTTACACCAGCTGGCTAACAAGACAGCAGTTAGACATTTCTGCAAAATAAAACAGCTGGAAAAACATGCGGCAGGATCCATTAACTCTTCCGGACAGCATCAGGCAACTGTAACCCACTGACATGAGACAGGTTTGGTTGAATGATTTTCTGTAGGAAGCTCAGGGTTGTCTGGACCAGGCACAGGCAGTTGCTGATGGAGACAGTGAATGAAGAGGGAACACCATCACACTGCAGGAGAATGGCCAGGTGGTATCCGAGATAGGCATGATAGGTGTGGGCAAAGGATGTAGAATGGAAGAGATGAGGACTGAATGAGGGTGGGACTGAGATGGCAGTTTAGGACAGGGATATTGAGAGACAGGGTGATTAAGTGGACAGGGAGGCAGAAGGGAACGAGTGGATCTAGGGAAGGGAGGGACATAGAATGAAAGAATGCATGTTTCAGTTTTTCTGCACATAGTTCTGGTTTGGTGGCTTTATATATGCATGCAAGTTTGCGCAAGGTCAAACTTGTTTGTGCGCATGAACGAAAGTAGGTGCCTTTACATCTGTGCACATATCCATATGTGTTAAGTCTGTGGAGCAGAGTATGGTCTTCAATTTCTTGGAACTCCTTTCAGAGCTTTGATGAGCAAGGTAGATGGTTTGCAACGGCCATCCCACATTAAAATAAATCATACAAAGCTAATTTTCACTCAAAATGAATTGGATTTTTAAAAAAAAATTCATTTTCAGGAACTAGGCTTTGCTAACAAGGTCAGCTTTCATTGTCCAACACTAAATGCCTGTGTAAAGGTGGCAGTAAGCCATCATCTTGATCAGCTACACTCTTTCTGGTGAGGGTACCTCCACAGTATTGTAGGGAAGGGAGTTCCACGATTTAGACTCAGCTATGATGAAGGAACAATTTATTTCCAAGTCTGGATGGTGTGTGACCTGGAGAAGCTGAGAGCAGCGATGTTCTGTGCATTTGCTGCCTTCCCTTCTTGGTGTTAAGGTCATGCGTTTGAATGGTATTGTTGCAGTCTATGAGAGAAATCACAGTGCATTTTGTAGAAGGTAAAATCTGCCAACATTATGCACTGGTGGTGGATAGAATAAATGTTTGGGTTGATTGATGGGGTGCCAATCAAGCAGGCTGCTTTGTTCAGAGTGCTGTCAAGCTTCTTGAGAGTTGATGGCACAGCACTCAGCCAGGTCAGTGCAGAGTATTCTGTCACATTCTTGTCACACTGAAAAGTCCTTGCAGTTTCAGCTAGTGAGTCATTCACGGATATAACACCAAAACCACATCATTTGTGTGGCTGGGATTCTGGTCTATGGAGACCCTGACCTGAATGCTATACTACTATTGTCTCCCAGGAATTCAGATGCTTCAATGAATATATTGCAGCCATGTATAAAACAAAAGTAGACGGCCAGCTTGTTCAACAAGGAGGCAGGTACCCTTTCTGGACGGCCAAATCACAAGGGAAACGTGGGATTGGTTTCACCAGTAATGATGAACTAGAGTGCTTTGCAGTGCGGAATTAAGTGAAAGTCACATGATTCCTTGGCTTACTCTACCAGGGAATCATCACTGCACATGCTTCCAAACCAGAAAGCAACAAGTGAGGTTAAAGAGAAATTCTACCATCCATATGAACTCCCTGACCCAGTATCAAAGGGGACTCACGCCAATTCTCCTCAGCAATTTCAATGTAGTGTTGGAAAGGGAAAGATAAAATTAACTCCAGAGCTGTTCCCCTGATGAAATGCTTAAAACATGGTCCTGTCAAAACTAGCACTGTTCAGAGACAAGTAATAGGCCTCATAGTAATATGCTTGATCCAGGCAATCAGTGTCATCACTTTCAAGCCAGAAACCTCAAAGATGGTCTCATCTCATGCTCCAAGTCAGGAGCTGATAACTGTTGCATTAACCACTGCCTAATCGACTTTGCCATTACCATCAACATGGCTATTAAAGTACAATGGAAACAGAAAAGCAGCTGGCTGAGATTGAATGACTCAAAGACCATCCAAAGAAATTTCTATTGAGTGATTTCTATTGTGTTTCTCAGCTAACCCAATGACTCCCAAACAAAGAGAAGCCACAGTTTTAATAATGCCTGGTCTGCCCTGAAATTTGGCATAATTGGAAACCATTAATAGTCACTCAGTTTCTCCAACAGAAAACACAGATTGGTTTAAATGCAAAAGAGCTTCTGCCTCGACCATCACTTTCAGGCAGCAAGTTGCACAAGGATGTTTCCAGAGCTCTGAGAATTATATTTACAAGAGACTGGAGAGGCTAGGTTGTTTCTTTGGACAATTTAATTGACATGTATAATATTATGAGGCCTAGCCAGGCTGCACAGGAAGGACGCACTTCAATCACTAAGGGACAGAAATGGGATCTAATTAGAGGGAATAAAGGAGTGGATGCAGAAACCTTCATTAGATTTTAAAAGTACCTGAAATGATCTTTTGAGGATACCCAAGCTAGAAAAATCTATGGGACAAGAACTCATATGGATTAATCTGAAAGCCTCATGTACATGATGGACTGAGTGTTCTCCTTGTGATGCAAATTTCTATCAAAATAGCAGACCCTTCAATAAATGGACTGTAGCAGTTCAAAGTGGTTCAGCACAATCTTGAAATCCCACATGCACTGAGATTGGCTGCATTACCCAAATTCCAAGAATGAATAAAAATCACTCAAGGGTTTTGTATTTTCACAATATTTTCCTGTAAATCCTTTAAATGCTGGGGATTTTAAGGGTGTTTTCGCCCAAGTTGTAATTTTCTGAAATCACTGTTCCAGCCGATCACCCATTGACTGTTACCCTGAAGTTGTGACTATGGGACAACAAAGACATTTTGTTAAAACATCAATGACCTCGGACTAAGAGTAGGTTAAATTCGACAAATACCTTTGGTACTGCAGCTTGAAATACAAAGTCCGTCATGTCTCCTTCTGTGGAGTTGGTAGCACTTATAGTAACAACAGTTACATTAGGATTCGTATTGGAACGTTCAAAGTTAAAATCAATTTTTAAACCACCTTTGCTGTATGCTGTAACTGAAGGAATGCCTGCGGAATAAAATAAATTTAATAACTGCAGTTTTCATAATTCAGCCATTTCCAGCTTTATGGCATCAAATCTCTTATTTTCATCATGGACATCAAGTGTTTTACATGTCCATCATTCATCAAACTGCCACGCCTCCTTGAATGGTGGACCAGCCTGCCCATATTGAATGCCATCCAAACTTATTTCCACCTTGAACAGTTTTTCTTTTATCCATATAAACTTCCTCAAAGGTGCTACTGATTAATCTGCACTGCATCTTATCCATGTTGGATTTTTGAGATGTGTAGATATCTGTTCCAGTCTTACTCAACCCCTCCTTTACCACCAACTGACATACTGATAACTCATGTTGTTGCTTCCTGCTGTAACCCAGAACTGGATAACATCCAGTTGCCCATAATTCTAAATGTACATCTGCCTCTTCTCCCTCTTTCCTCTTTTCATGGGCTATTCACCAATATTTACAACAGGATCCAAGGACCCTGGGAATCATTGTGCATGTTTATTCCCAACCCAGGTTTCTATGAAAACTATATTAGATCCATACTTCCATTCATTTGGGTCCATCTAATGCATAAACACTGATGACTGTTGGCTGCCTGTGTGTCAAGCTCTGAAATCTCCTTCACTGACAACCATATGACCTACAATCACATATTTGATTACAATAATTGATGGGGATTCTGAATAATTTTACTTGGCATAGCAAACCAGAGACCTGCACACCCAGCTAAGACAATGGCATTGGCAGCAAACCATGAGTTATGGTAATGTGAATGTCACTGAACTCAAAGTTATTCAGTCTGATTCTCCAGTCAACAGTCCACTGTAATGGAGACCTGAAGAGGGAGGACTAGATGCTCCGATCCAAATGAAAAAAAATCCCTCCAGCACCTTCCAACTTACTCGTCTATTGCTTAATAACTAAAGGCAATATCGTGGAACAGTTGAACAGTGGAAGACTTTCAAAGAGATTTTTCAGAGTGCCCAACAAAAGTATATTCCAGTTAAAAGCAATGACAGTAAAGGTGGGGAGAGCCAGCCTTGGATAACTAAGGAAATACAAGGAGGCATCAGGCTAAAAGTAGTGGGAAACTGGAAGATTAGGAAAACTTTAAAAAGGAACAGAGAACCACTAAGCAAGCATTAAGGAAAGGGAAGATAGATTATGAAAGTAAATTAGCACAAAATATAAAACTAGATAGTAAAGGATTTTCTAATTATATAAAGTGGAAAAGGGTGGCTAAAGTAAACATAGGTCCCTTGGAAGATGAAAAGGGGGAATTAATATTGGGTAATGTGGAAATGGCAGAGGTCGTGAATGACTATTTTGTTCACAGTGGAGGACCAGTCTAACATGCCAAAGAAAGATGTTAAGGATGCGATGG
>JARFYF010000017.1:24991244-25007978 GCA_030265395.1 Rhina ancylostomus | reverse complement strand
TTATTTGAGAAATGCTAGGCATTGCAGAATGAGTAACTTGTTACAGCTTGTATTGTTTAGCTGTACAAGTTTTGGAGTTGGCAAATTGTAAGAAAGCTTCTATACACCACTCCTCCCACCCCCCCCTACCTCAGAGAAAAGGAAGAAGAAAAAAATCATCAGTGATGCACATAACACAACATATTCATCCCATTGCAATGAATCAAAATGTATTCATTACCCTTGTTTGTGTGCTGTGTCAAATTGTAAAGAAAACAGGAGAAACTGGAGCTCAATTATCCTGAGCCGCTCTTGTATGTGTCTTTGCCCTCATGTCAAAGATAGCTTTTGGTCAGTTTCACTACAATTTTACTACAGGAGGTGAGCAATGAGAAAGTATAAAATGCAAGGGATAAAGACCTAAAGAGCTTTAAAGAAACTAGACCATCTACAAAATGATAAGCATGCTAAAGGCAAAATGGAATGCCAAAACACCACATTAGTTCAAATAGAATGGGATTTACAATGAAAATTAGACTGAAAAAAATTCTTAAAAGAATACTTTTACGGTACTACACGGCCATGTAAATTCAGAAAAAGTAGTTTTTTCCAATTTTCCTTGATATTTTAATATTCATTATGTGTTTAGTTGCACTTCTTTTAATGTTTTAGGTACACTGGAATGCCATTACATCAGAACAAACAAAATAGAAACAAAAGAGTACTGCTTAAAATCAAATTTCCACCCTGGGAATGACTTAACAAGTACTGACATATAAAGAAATCAAGTTAGCTTTGATGAAAAGTATATATTTTACGCTATTAGGTCTTTAATATCAGACATGTTACAAGTGACCTTGATTACATTAAAAAATAAATTTTCAAAAAGTTTCTGCAAGAGTAAACAGGAAAGGGCATAGAACAGATATTGTGTGTATTCATTTAGGTAGTATCAGTTTACTACAATTTAACTCTTAAACTACAAATGAAATTACAAAGATCATGTAACGAAAGACAAAATTTGATTTGTTGGTCAAAATCAAAGTTTTGAATTACGATCTGCTCTTTTAGGAGTTGCCAAAAAAGTCACCAAGATTTGGTTTCAATGTACATGTGACTAATAAAAAAAAATCTTATCTTTAAATCTTATCTTTTAAAGATACTGTCACACCAGCTATTGAAAATTTAGATGTTGCAGCTGGTTACTCTAGCAACTAAATTTTGAGGTTCTCAAAGGTGAGGGTCAGAAATAATCCTTCATGCATTCATTTTATTAAAAGAGAGGCAGATTCAAATTTAATGGGTACATTTATTTCACTATGAAAACAGAAATTGTATATCAATACACTGTTGTTCAATGTACACAGGCACTGACTGGAAAAAATCACAAGACGTCTTATGCTAATGAAATTTTAATTTTTTAATTAAGCTATAGTATGGGGAAACTGGTGAGAAATGGAGTACAGATTTAATTTACAATATCTGGTTTCTTACACTCAATAAGAAACCAAGTAACAAATCAGATAAGGATTACTTTTGAAATGAATAACATGCAGTGTTGTGCATGCCATTTTTACTGCAAGCAAACACTTAGAAAAACATTGTAAAATCATAAAAGAATGCTTTATCAATGACAGATTGCAAATATAACAATTTGAACTGAGGACAACATAGAATTTTAAAATGTTGTTTTACAGAACATGAGGACTAATACACGATACATTTTCAGCGAAAGAGAGATGCATCTCAAAACTCTAATATTTATACCTGGTGTACAACATTTGAAAATGTTTTGCTCAATTCAAGTAAAGGCATTTTTATCGTAATTTAGCTAGAGGTAGTGATGCCCAATCTTTGTCAATTTTCAAAGTTTTCGATGGATATATTACAACCACAATTCCAAAATGAGAAACAGATACTTAAAAGGCATTATTCACAGGGAAAACAGGATACATTACTAATGAGAGTTAAGAACTCTAGCTCAATAAATGTGTACTAAGTAATTTTTCAGTATTAAAATTAGTCCATCATTCTCCACCTGGCAAAACAAAAACTTACATGATGTATTACCCCATGATTACTTTTTATTCTGACGGAATATTGCTACAAGTAAATATGATGCACAAGTGTTGGAATTTATTTGTTCATAATAGAGGATTAATTAGCAATAGGCTGCCAAGATTGCATCTTCCAATAAATATTAGTCTAACAACATTTCTCCTAATTTGACAGTTAAAAAAAGCTCTTGTGCAATTTAACATCAGTTTTCAAGGTTTTCCTGTGCCATTTTTAACAATTTTTATTTACAATTTGGTGGACTATAACATTTGGGGGAGGTGTCAGGTATGGAAGTATTGAAGAAAAAGGACAAAAAGATCAACCAACATACCTTGCACATCAAATGATCCTGTTGAACGTGACAGCAAACATGAAAAAGTTCACTGACTAACCTCAATAATTCTGATACGAGCAGAAAGCGCAACTGACAAGGGATTGGGAAGGAAAATCTAGAGCTGGGTTAAACAAAATCTTCAAACCGTACACAGCACTTAGCAAAAATCATCTAAAAGTAACTTGATGCAAAGACAAATAGTACAGTGTAGTGCTATATAAACAATACTGTAAATTGGCAGTGATTATAAAATAAGTAATTTTGTTCTTTCCACCTTCCCTCTTCTCTACAACTCAAAAACATGTCTTCTCATTTGTTCCAGTTCTGAGGAAAGGTCATCATCCTGAAATGTTAGTTGTTTCTCTCTCCAGCTTGGTGCATCTTGAACTGCTCAGTATTTTCAACATTTTGTCTTTTCATAATGATAAAATTCGGTTCAGCATCCAGTGCATTTCTCATGCCAATTAACCACAGCACTTTACAGGTCAAATGATTGCACAAAAATAGCGAACAACTTATATGCAAATCAGTTGTAAAGCTGTCCAAACAGAATTCAGGTTAATGTGCAAGACTAATGAGTGGTGTCAATCTACTTCAGTTTACATACAAAAGGTTAACGTGGTCTTTGGACTCTGAAAATTAATTAACTTCTTTTAAGCCAAATATTCCTTGGCTGGTTCCAAGAATAGAATGCTGCAAAACCAATTTGCCTTGAAATTCGTTGGCAGTTGATAGCACTAAATGTACTATATTATAGTGGTTGCAAGTTCTTCTCTGCTTTCAAAATTATGTTTTGTTGAAGTTGACAAGGGATGAATTTCTAAGCAACTGTATAAACTAGATATTATAATAATGCAGCTTTCAACAAGAAATTCTGGTGTAAATTGGGATGTGTTTCTAGGATAAAAGAACAATTTATCAGTGGGAAAGTTGGTATTTCATTTGTGCAGGCATTAGTTCCATTCCAAAATTTCTGAGACCTTTTTATTAAATAGTGGGGCTGCTCTACATAAGATTCTCCAATGCCCTTACAATAGCCAAAGGCACAGCTTTTTAAAAAGTTAACATCCCTCTTCGGCCAATCACTTCTTATCTCTTCCACCATCAAACCTCCATAGCCCTACTCCCATCCCTGTAGACATTAAGAGAGTGACCATCAGCAAGTTAACCCTTAAACATTTGCTAGGTGAACTGATGATGGAGGCATAATGTGCAACAACAAGGCATGTTTCATGCCAATGTGGCTGAAGGAACAATTTCAATTGATTCTCAGATCTTTTGGCTGAATGCTGCTTCTGTAGTGTTAAGTCCAGCATCTTTAAGTGTCCCCAAACCAAATCTACCCAATTAGTCTGAGAATGGTATAAGTATTTTTGACCTGACTGTCAATATGTTTCCAGTGTGAAAGTTGTGGAGAAGTAGGCAGTGCAGTGCATCAGTACAACATCCCTTCATTCCTGGGCAAATAGTTTGAATTTGAACTGGACAAAATAACAATAAAAATGTTATATGAGGTTCTATTTGGACATTCTCAACCCAACTTTCATTGGATGTGAAAAACAGCCAAATGACAATTTCACTCTGGAGGCTATTTATGTGAAGAATTTAAACATTAGGCTGGTTTTGTAGGATGTGAATTTTTAAGATTAGGTTCAAGATGCATTCTTGAGACTTTAGTTTCCATTTGACAGTTACGAGTGTGCTGCAGTATCTTGTATTAAAAATAAAATTTGTACTATATCTCACTGCTATTACCCCTCAATTGATTGGCAAAATTTTAATTTTTTTAAAAATAGAAAATGGCTGTGTTTCTGCAGGGTAATCTGAAGCAAACTAGTAATTTATACATATCACAAACACAGAAGGTAGAATTGTTTCCACAGAATTAAGACCTAAAATAATTTTTTTCCCCCTAAAATTAAATAGGAACCAATCACCTGTACAGAAAGCATGAAATAGTGAACTGATATCATTGCAGCTTTGTGATCATAAAATGTAAGAATATATATTTAAAAATATAGACTCTACCATTTTGTTAATTACCATTCCCCAGGTTTGCTACATTTCAGACATCGAGTTACAGTAAAGATGTTACGCAGTGGAATTTGAATATTGCCCAGATGTGAAACTGCAATTCAGTTGCAAATGAAAATTGAACTGTTTCTATGAAAAATTCAGTTTTACACCCAGGTGCCAAGGTGAAGTTCTACCCCATTGTATCTACTGGGTTAATATTGGACTAACAAAAGAAACTTTTTAATTCTAATTATGAACCTGCATCCGTATTCTAATGTTTCCACTGTTTCTATGCAATAATGGTAAAGATATTAAGATACAGATATTTATCTCCCTCCACAAAGTGAACAAATCAAAGTAGTAGTGTAAATCATTGAAAATTCAGGTCTCGTAAGGGAGGCACAGAAATCTATATGAAGTATTGTAGATTGGCATCAATTGAAAACCAGTTAATTTTGCAGTGTACACATCAAATACACTATTTTTATTGTGAGTTTTATATCAACACTAAACCCTCGAAATAGACAAGGAAACCATGGTAAACAGAAAATTGGAGTGCTTCAACTCAACAATTCTATCATTCAACATTTTTATATAGAATGCAATATTTAATGCTGGAGAAGATAGAATCGCCAGAACAAGTTATTAAGTTTTCAATGCATTATGCTATTGATTTGATGATCAGATAGCAATTATCACATGATAAACGGAGATGATATGACAAACTTCAATACTCATACTATCACACATTAAATGTTTGGCATACTGGATTATCAGCTGGTGAAAGTAAACCAAAAGGAAAAAAAAGTAGCTGCAACTCCACTGTACACATCATAGAAGTTGCAGATATGTCAAAATTATTTGAATATACTGATTTCATCTAAATATTCAGGTGACTGTCATAAACAATCTTCGTGAACAACCTTCAGTAAGAGTGATGCCTTCAAACCATTGTCAGGTATCCATAATTCTCCAAATCACTGTCTGGTATCCATAATATTATAAATAAACTTATTGAATTAAAAGAACAACTCTTAAAAAAATTAAGATTTA
Organism: Rhina ancylostomus; assembly: GCA_030265395.1. Lineage (NCBI taxonomy): Eukaryota > Metazoa > Chordata > Chondrichthyes > Rhinopristiformes > Rhinidae > Rhina > Rhina ancylostomus. Next base: position 25,002,538 of record JARFYF010000017.1, on the reverse strand, counting down.
AACAAAAGAAGTACTGCAAAGAAATAAAACACAACTTGGAAAAGGATGGAGACATACTCAGCAAAGTAAGAGATCAAATCTGGCAAAAAAGATTGCAAAGAAAAAAATACAAATACTCTACTTATTTTGAAGATTTTGCAAGTATTCATTGCACTTGGGAACTTTTTAAACTTGTAAGTTAATACATTTTCCTCAATTATCTCCTACTTTCTCCCATCTCTCCTGAAGGCACTAGGGGGAGAAATTCATCCTCAGTAACAACATGCTTGCAATATGGTAGCATCTGCACATTGACTATTTTTCTGAAATTTTGCTTCATTGGCTTCAATGCAAAGACAAATTTCTGGATGCAAGTCTTGCAGAAATGGAGTTAAGAGTTTGCAGTAGCTGAAACTTTTGCTCAAGTGATCAATCCTTATGTGTAAGCATAAATTGGAAGCTATTCAGCCATAAAAAAAGCATAATACCAAAGGAATCATTAAATAGCTATCAGTGGGGAAGACTGTACCTGATGTATCAGATTTCCCATCCACCGCTAAACACAGCCTGACATTAATTGTTAAAACTGTTCATTCAGCAGAAAATGAGAATGAAGCTAGATCTCCTCTGATCAGTATGGCTTAGATCAATGCTGGATTTTAATTATCAGCCATTGGGGTCTTGAAGATTTATATTTTCCTAAACTGGATTGGGGACAGAGAGAAACACAGAAATGAAGGAGACAAATATGGACAGTAATGACCAAAAGGAAATAGCACTCTCCCTTTCAAGCTAATAAACAAAAAATAACCTACTATCCATCACTCTATATTCTATTGTGTGTTGATATATGAAATGCAGACGTAAACTAGAAATACAATGTTTGCAACTTGTGTTATTTTCATAAGAGATGGCATTTCAGGGTGTGATAGATGAACCCAATAGCCTACCTATAATACCATCACATTAAATATAGTTTTAAAAATATTTCTACAGTTCTTGAGGATCAGTTCTTTTGCAACTCTGCCTCGTCAATAGAGTTTTCAGTATAGTTGAACTATGCTGATAGATCTTTGTTCAATTTTTGTTCTTTATGTATAAAAAATCTAAAGGCAGCACAAATCTGTTTCTCATCTGGGTTTAGTCATGCAACAATTTCCTTTTTTTCCTCTAATGTTAGTCTGAATAATTAACCATATTTTTTTCTAATTTGTGATACACAATCCTTCAGATGTGAATAAACATTGTTCTTGGACTGGATATTCCCAAATGAAAAATGAGAATTTAGTTAGGAAAAAAATTAAAATTTCTTGCATCTTAAAAGTTTTCAAAGTCACAATTAGACCAAACATTTCATGATGTTTACAGATACTTGTATATTATGATCTCAACTGTTATTACTTGTGTAAATAGTGGGTATAAACTTTCTACATTAATTCCTATCGTCACTTTATGAGAATGTATCAAACTCACATCAACTTAGATTGTCCATTGTTTAAGGCCAGTGCCCAACTTGTTTTTAAATCAGGCATGCTCCTACTTCAATCTTGAAGGTAGATAATATTCACACATTTTAACAATGGTCTTATAAATCAGACAAAAAAAATTCCATGGGCATAGGTATCTTGGTCATTCACTAATACTATGCATTAATATTTGCTTATCACAGGTGGCCTAATGCAGATATACAGTAGAAAATTTTCTGTTTCAATGTCATAAATGGGAAGCTGTACCCAGCATCACTGAAGCACAATGTTTCGATGTCTTCCAGTGGTTTATTTCAATATAAAAAGGTGGGTGGCATAAAGGATTTTCAATCAACAAAAAGTTTCCAAATATCAGATTTCATAGAATTGTTGGTGCAGCCTACACTTTTAAAATCATTCAGTTTGCAATAATGGAATAGCCAAAGCCTTTGAAGGATAATCAACTTTGGTCCGTAAAATAAAGTTTATGGGAGGACTAGGTTACAGATGGCAATAAAATTATAGAAATTTTTAAATATCAAACTGCATGTTGTTAAAACTAAAATTATCCAATGAAGTTATGTTCTGACTTTGGATATAACATCCAAGATTCCAAAGTCCAGTTTAAATATCCAATCTATTGGAAATTTTTTTTAGCACTTGGGTGGTATACTGGGATTATCCCACATGAAGGTACACACTGCAGAAATTACATGGATCTTTTGTAGAACAGCTAAAAAAAGGTTTACCATGCCTTGGAAACAAAAATTACCAAAATGAAATCAAAATTTTACATTCAGTCCAAGTATTGGGCCTTTAATTAATATAGTGAGAGGGCTTTTAATTAAAAGTTACTTCCTCTGCATTAGATTTCAAATAATGCCCTTGTTATCTCTAGTAAAAGTGTAGGCTACATCAATACCCAGAAACATTCGATCACAAACATTATATTGCAGAATGCAAGCCTATAATAATGTAATCAAATTTATTTGGAAAACTAACTCGATTTCAAGTTAATTAAGGCAAGTAATAATGGCGCATAAAATTTACTCTGACCTTATTCCTACACTGACTTCTTATGGGTTGGGCAATGTAATGATACCTTAGCAACAAATATAGCTTCAAATATTAAATCTCCAAGTTCTTCCTGTACTACTATACTGTTTGTTGCATCAAACATTTTAACACACTGTATATTCAAAATGTATTTAATCACATGCAGTACTGCAGTGTATGTTCAGTTCTGTGGAGAGCTTCCACTTTGCATAGAGACAAGAGGATGAGCCACTGCAAGTAACAGCTTCCACTTCCATCTCATACAGATCTATATTCACAACTCTGGGATGGAAAAGCATAAAACATTTGAATTTCTTGCAACTGAAGCAAAATTCTTCCAACTTTTATCTTAATGTACCAAGATTTTCTTCTTATGGTTGAAAGCAAAAAAAAATTCTCATATTCCAAATGATGACAAAATAACAGGCTACCTTCTTTAAAGCATTAACTGACTGCTGATTTAGTGTGTTATGCAAGATCAATGAAACTATAAATTGAAAAACCAATTCAATATTCTCATAAATGCTAAGTAAAGTTTCCTCTACATCAGCTGTTGACTGACATACATGCACGCACGCACGCATGCGCTCTCACATACACGCACAAGTACAAACACTTGTAAACATGACAAATTGATTCAGGAGAACTTGACAGGATATTTCTACAAAACAGAACTAATTTTACAAAAAATACTTTTGTATCATTTTACATGTAAAGGTCTCTCTATTAAAAATATACAAGTTGAAGAACCTTACAAAAACAGATACAAGTTTTCCCACCCAGTCACATTTATGTTCGGCATCTTCTCAGAGACTGATGAGTTCTTCTGTTCTTTCAGCATTGTTTTTTCCAAATATCTTCCCTATCTTGGTGGTCAGATGAGAGTACTTTGTTGAATTCTGCTGTGCTCCACCAATATTGCATTGTAAATATAAACAACGAATTATTTGAAACTGAGTTCTTTGTTCCTCTCTCTGGAGTTAACTCATTCCTCCCTTCAAAGCCCAACAACCAAACGCAACTTTTTTTCCTATTCTTGTAAAGCTGTACAGTATTGGCCACCAAAAGGAAAATAGTTACTCTGAAAGATTTCTGGTGTTGTATTTTTGTTCCTAGAAACAGCCATAGTTGTGTAAAAGTTCAGGATAAATTTCATTTTCTTGTGCAATGTCAATGCACAATTTTTGTTAAACACACTGATTCTGGCTTAAAACTCCATCATACTTATATTTACAGCTAGTGCATGCACAGTGTAGTTTATATTCCCGTATAAGATTTTTTAAAAAAGCACCTTTGGATTAAAAAAGCAGGAAATTAATTTAGCAGGACGAAATATCCACTGAACATCTTTGTATCTTTCCATGTACCTGCTATTATGTTACTCAATGGCACACTGTGATTCATATCAATGTGCATTTCCAACTATTAGTCTGCCGAATCCATACTTTCAGATGGAGGTGCATACTTCAGTCTAAAAGTACCTGAAAGATAATTTTATAAACAAATTAAAACACATTGTGAATTTTCTTTTGCAAAGTATCTTCTAAAATAAATTTCAAATATTTGGATTTTGAATGTATCTAAAACAACAGCTTGACAATAATAATAATCATCATCAATGCAGTTCAATTGATTTCTATTTTCATAAACATACGTTACTATATTTATTAGGTTCATAAGTCAATTCCAAAAATAAATACAACTGGAAGTGAGGAATCTTCATTCTTTGAAGTGGGGGGGGGGGGGGGTGTGAAATGGTATAATTCTTCAAATAGTGCTATACAAATTTACTCAACCTTGATATGTTCAGGAAAATTATAAAATTCTATCTCCATCAGAACAACTCCTATTTGATCCCTGCTCTCATCCAGAATAATAGACAAGCAACTGCTTGAAATGCAGTAGCTAATATGCATATTCCCACAAAGAGTAATGTGAAAGATAAAGTCAGTTTTAGTCATGGTGGTTGAAAAACAAATTTCACCAGACACCAGGAACAAATCACGCTATGCTGTTTTTCACATCAAAGCAGTTAAAGTCTCAGTTTAATACTTTTTCTATAAGATGGCACCTTGGAAATCTGTGTCCAGTGGTGTACCACAAAGATCGATGCTGGGGCCCTTGTTTTTTCTGGTTAATAGCTTGGATGTGAATGTTGAATGTATGATTATTAAGTTGGAGATTATACTAAAGCTGGTGGCGGTGGGTGCAGTGAGGAAGGTTGTCCAAGGCTACAGCAGGACATAGATTAGATGGAAAGTTGGATGGAGCATTGGCACATGAAATTTACTTCTGGCAAGTGCGTCATGATGCATTTTGGGAAATCAAACAGAATTAGGACATGCATAATAAATGTTTACTTTCTTTAAATATAAGTTTATATTTTAATATATATGTATATTGGATTTCTTTGTTACTGAAGCAAAATTCTCAAAACTTTTATCTTTATGGACCAAGATTTCCTACCTGTGGGTGAAAGCAAAACACCAACTCTCGTATTCCAAATGATGACAGAGTAACAGCACATCTTCTCACACTGAAGAGTTAATTGACTTTGCTGATTTAGGTGCTAAGGAATGTTGATGAACAATGGACTTTGGGGTTCAGTTCCAAAGTTCCCTGAAAGTGGCAATACCAGGTAGATACAACGGAGGAAAAGGTATGTGGCATGCTTGCCTTCATAGGTATGGGCATGGAACACAAAAGTAGAGATATTATATTGCAACTTTACAAAACACTGGTTAGGCTGTACTTGGAATATTGTGTGCAGTTCTGACTGCCACATGATAGGAAGGATGTGGTTGTGCTGGAGAGAGTTCAGAGGAGATTCACCAGGATTGGAGGACTTAAACTTTATAGAGGGATTTGACAGGCGGATCTTGTTTTCTCTGGAGCAAAGGAGGCTGATGGGTGATATATAAGAGGTATAGATATGATAGATAGTCAGAATCTTTTTCCCATGGTAGGGGTATCAAAAGGAAGGGGACATAGGTTTAAGATCATAGGAAGGAGTTTTAAAGGTGATTTTCCTTTAAAGGTAAAACTTCGCTGAAGATTTTACACCATCTAAAAGTCACAAGTTAGGAATGTGATGAAATATTCTCCATTCCCCTGGCTAAGTGCAGCTCCAATAACATGCAAGACCACCAAAACTGTCAAGAACAAGAGAGCCTGCCCAGCTTGCATTTCCCACCCTAAGCATTCACAGCTTCCAATATCAGCATAGTTCAGCTGCAATGTTGCCATCAACAAAATGCATTGAAGGAATTTACCTTTGCTATTCTAAAAGCACAAATCTTGTGATCACTATGACCAAGAAGAATGAGTGCAAAAGGTCCATGGAACATAATCACCTGCAGGTCTCCCTCCAAGTCACATACCACAACGATTTGGAAATCTATCACTATTGCTGCATCACTCAGTCTAAATTTTGAAAATACCTACCCTACAATATTATTGGAGTAGGTTCACTAGAAGGTCTCCAGCAGTTCAAGAAAGCAATTTACCACCACCATTTTGGAGTTAAGGAATACTGTCATTGCTAGCAATGCTCACATCTATAAATTTCATTTATGAGTAAATCTGTATGTCCTAGTGCATGATTCACAAAAGGCAATCTACGTGATTGCATCTAATGTGCTGGGCCCAGGATAGGTCATCCAAGACGCTAACACCCAGGAATTTGAAGCTGCTAACTTTTTCCCACCTCTGAGCAACAAATGAGAACTGGCACATGGTCAATCACTCCTTCAACCTTACATTCACACGCTCCAACAGATATATATGCTCAGTCCCAATCATATCTTACACATCTTTCCATCTATTCAGCCATGGTAGGAACTGTAGGCAGACACATTGCAAGGCATTCACTAACACACCTCCCTCGTGGAAAATGTGCCAGCGATCAAAGAGTCAATTGCTTTACACAGCCCATGCCAATCAATGTTCTGTGAGCATCAAAATTGAAGCTCAGTTCATACATGATCTTGCCTCTCATACTCCATTTTCCCTTCATCTCCTTTTCTTTACTTACTCAAAATCCAAATGGTTTAAACATATTGCTCTTGCTTATCTCCTCCCCTCACCATGGCTTTCTCATTTCTGATACCCAAGAACTCATAACTGGCCAGGCCCCAGCTGATGAATGACAAGGAAATGAAATAAATCCAATGTCACTGAGTTGGCAGTCAAGGAGATTTTAAAGGTGGTACTGCATCTGTTGAATCATCAGGCACTAATGAACTGCATTCAGTCCAGAGGGAAAGGATTGCTTGTGCGATTGCTTCCTAGAAGGCAAAAATGCATACAATTCTGCACCACTATTTAAATGCACTAAAATGGGACATTGTATAAATGAAGGCTGATGTACATAAATATTGAGATGCTTGGGACATTGTTTGACCTGCCTGAAAGCTTGCATGTAATGTCTAGGAATATGTTGAAGTCCAGCTCCAAATTTATACATGGCTTGTGTAAATTTGCACCCTTTCCAGTTTGGAAGTGGTGACCATCACTATGTCAACACTTGTGGGCACAATCATGGTGCAGTTACTGGCAGCTGATATCAAAACTTCCAATACAGCATAGACAGGTTACTAATTTATAAGTGCTATAGCCACAAGTTGGACTTCCAGCATCCCATCATTAACTGCCGCTGTTCTGGCTCTGGATTCCTGCTGGAAGGGGATTTGAGGCTGTCACTTAATCTTATAATTACAAAGTTTGTTGATGTCCTTCCCCAGGACTGTGGCTCAGGGATTTATTAATCTGCAGGATGATAGTAATTATGCTCCCACCACTGCCACTGCAACAGTGTCAACATCATTTCCCATGAGGTGAGCCCAGTCTGCTGCTACTCATGGCAAGAAGTCCAAATTTCAGTCCAGAGCAGACTGCAATTTCACATTTAACTACACTTTCCTTCTCTGCAAGTGAGCAACCTTTCACCAGATTGTGAGCAAGTACTGAAGGAGTACAAAATGTGAATGCATATGGTAGGAAACCACTAAGGAAGTGCATCAGTCAATAAATATATGGTTTTGGCATTGATTGATGTGATTTATTGTTTTTATATTCATGATTTGTGCTGAAATGGACATTTAGATAATCAGCATCAGTTAGCTGATAACAGAGGAATTGTGTAACTATGGGGATCAGGATTTAGTTTTACTCAATATCACTCACAGTGGTATTGTCAGTTAATATTGAAAAACTCAAACTGCTATTGAAGGTGGTAAAGACTTGTAGTTTCTCCTCCAATGGTGTTGAACTTAACTTTGCATTCAACAGACAACTATCATCACAGTCAAGTACATAGCAAACTGTCTGGGTCCAAAAAAACTACTTTGTCTTTGGCTGATCCTCCAGAATTCTCTTTAAATGGAAGTTTTGCCTGGAGAACTATAGCTAATAAGTTATTCCTGGCTTAACAGTGTGCGGTGGATTAACAATTTATGAAGGATTATAGTCAAGAACAGAATTTCATGTGTTTCTTCCTCACTTTGCGGCTTGTTGAAATTTGATCAAATACCAACCCTGATTAAGCTAACATGACTGCATGTGATCTACAGTGAAAAGATACAATATAAAAATGCAAATAATATCTTTAAAAAGTAGAGAACAGCCTTAAACAAAATACATTGGTAAAAGCATTTTAGCATGTTTCATCTTCTAACTACTATTCAAAGCTTTAAAGATCTCATGCTTTTAACTGATGTATGCAAACTAATCTAATTTCCTCAATATTCTTGTCACTGCAAATGCAAACATTTACATCTACTGCAACATTAATTCAGTCTGACAAGTCTAGAAAGTTTACTAATTTACGGTGTTTATATAAATCTTAGCATAAATTACCTTGCTGATTGGAATCCATTGCTGGCTGCTTGCAGTCCTGAGCTCGATGCCCATTAGCCCCACAGTTGTAGCATGAAATATGTCCATTCTTTTTATGTCCTGATCCATTTGTGCTTCCTAGTATGTGTTGTGTCTGATATACTGCAGTTGTACCACCCAGGAAATTCTGCATGGGAGGCATGACAAAGTTTGATGGTCCACTTAAGATGGATTCTGGAGTTACTGCACTATTGTAGGCAGGGGATGGAACAATTGGATAGGGAAAGGCAGTACTGTTATTATATTGGGTGCTGATATAACCATTGTTACATAGAGGACTGAATGGAAAAATTGGAAAAGTTAACACTGAATGCCCGGAAAATGGGCTTTGGAAGTAATTGGCATAGTTAATTGTCACAGGATTGGAACCGCAGTTTCCACTGCAGCCACATGAACTGCACACATTACACCCAGATTGCTGCTGCTGTTGCACTGGGATATTCATTCCTGAGCCTCCATTACCATTATTGCTGTTAATATAACTGTTTTCAGCCACAGAGGAGAGGGTTGGACTGGAACTAGGGACAGGACAATTTGGCATACTCGCAATGTTTGTGAAGGACACCGAAGAGTGGCTATTGGCAGGTGCATTGTTGTTATTCGTGCAGAATGTGCCAGAGATGGAAGTTACAGGTGAACATTGAATTGTTGAAAAGGCAACTTTGGTGTTTGCTGAATAAGGAACTGTTCTTGAGCTTATTACAGCAGGTGAGACACTTTTCACTTGTACAACACTATTATAAGCAGTCTGTCCCACCAGCAATGGTTCTGTAGGAATGGGGGAAGAGACCAGAAGTTTCATTGGGGACTGAGAAATGTTATATGCAGAGTTACATGTTGCAGTAGTGGAAGAACTGGTGTCCATTCTCAGTACTGATAATGGAGAAGTTTTGGGTGCATTATCCATAGAGGAAGGAGGTCCAACTTTAGTCCTAATTCCAAAGTTTACAATATTAGATGAAATCCCACTATTTTCCGATACAATTGTAGATATTTGGGAAGCTTGAACTGGAGAAGTTGGCATTACATCTACAACCATGGCTCCAAGAGAGCCAAACTTTTTTTCCACTTTGATGCTATTGGCAGGTCCTTCGTGAATTTTGTTTCCAAGGTCAACAGTTGGACTTGCATGGATTGGAGAGGATATGCCTGTTATTGGCTTTATATCAAAGCTGCTTCTTTCTGACTTGCGTACTGAATTCAGCATTCGACTGGGGGCAATGTTTGAAGAAATCACTGGCATGATCTGCACTGTGGAAATGGCTGATGATACGTGGCTGGGATGCGCTAATCCGCTCTCATTTTGTACTGGAGAGACTTGTGCTGTGGGCCTCCACGACCCAGTGTTTAGGTTACTCAGTTGACTTGATAACATTGCTGGTTTCTCCCTTATTTGAATGTCCAAAACAGTTTCTGCATCTGTGAAGGAGTTTCATGAATTAGTAACCAATTCATTCAGTAATGATTAAAATACTCAATCTATGACCTACATAAAACAGATGTTAAAAATATTGGCTGTTTGCTTCAAGACTTTTCCATTTCAATATTTAAAATGCTACTAATTAATAGTCATGTAGATGAAAAGATAAAACTGTGTGTCCTCATGTGTGACAAAGTATCTTTCCTACTGTAAATCCAAATTTGAAAATAGCAAATGGATTCCCTGTTATTTGGTTGCTTTTTACTGATCAGAAATGGATGCAGTAATCAATGTCTAATCTCACCGGTGCACACATTATACAGATTGATCGGTAGATTCTCTCATTGGTTTTCAACAGTTCTAGATAGAGACCTCAACATTTACTACTGCCATTCAGCGTTGGTCAGACATTTTCAACATCTGTTATAATGTCCCAGGCTTCTTTCAACTTAATTTTTTAATCTTATACATTGTTTTCACACAGAAGTGACAATAAAAGATCATGGGTTTGAGTCCCACACAAAGAGACATGAACATGTAATCTCAGCTCACATTTCACTGCAGTATTGAAGGGGTGCTTAACTGACCTTTTGGCTGTGAAACTAAACAAGGGCTCAATATGCCCTGTCAGTGGGCGAAAAGATTTCGCAGTATTAAATAGTGAAGAGCAGAAGTGTCATACGTCCTGTCAACAATTATCTCTCAATCAACATCAAGCAACAGATTATATGCTCATTTATTTCAATGCTGTTCCAATATGTGAAGAAAGAGCTACACTTCAAAGAGTATGGAAGTAGGCCAATTAGCCTGACAAGTCCATACTGGCAGCTGTATGAAAGAGCATTCAGCTCATCCCATTCCCCATCCTTTACTTCAGATACTTATACAACTCCCTTTTGAACTCAACAAACAAATTTTCCTGTACTGCTACCCATGAATGTGGATTCCTGACTCTAACCATCTGTTACATAGAAAAGTTTTCCTCATGTCACTTTTGGTTCTTTTGCCAACCACATTCATTCTAAGTTCCCTGGTTCTTGACCCTTCATTCAATGGAAACAGTTCCTCTCCAAAATCTCTCTCTATAACCATCCTGATTTTAAACACCTCTTCAATCCTAATCTCAGGTGCTGTCAGCATTGAATTTGCACAATTTCCCTATGATGATATGGGTTTCCTCCCATATCCCAATGATATGTGGGTTGGTAGGTTAGTTGCTACTGTAAATTGCCTCTATTGTGTAGGCAAGTAGGAGAATCTGGATGATGAGAATGTACGGAGAATAAGAAATAGGATTAATGTAGGATTAGTTTAAATGGGTGGTTGATAGTTGGTGTGTACTCAGTGGGCTGGAGGCCCTGTCTTTGTGCTGTCTCTCTCTCTCTAACTCTATCAGATTCTCTCGCAACCTCCTCTTTGCCAGGGAGAACAACTCCAGCCTTTCAAGTCCATCAATATAAATGAAATTCCTCAGTCTT
>JARFYF010000017.1:24901893-24914522 GCA_030265395.1 Rhina ancylostomus | reverse complement strand
CCTGATGGGGCTCAGGTGAATGTCATTATACAATCAGTCCAGCATGGAATCCATGTGCTGGACAACAAGGCATTAAATGAGCCAAATTGAGGGCCAGAACTCAGAACCATGACAAATCTTCCCAGTCCTCTGGTCTAGCACTTGCACTTGCCACTTTGTATACCCTACTTTTCTATTTAACATTACCCTTTACCTTCCTTGTTAACCCCATATTGTGCCTCTTTCTCAGGAATCCTACTTTTGGATTAGGAAAAACTCTTGCCGAGCATTGTAAACCAGCTGTTTGAATATCTGCTTTTTTAAAAAATCTACTAACCTGTCTCTTTGCTCATTTACCCAGTCCACCTTAACCAACTCCTCCCTTATACAATCATATTTTGCCTTATTTAAATTAAAGGCACTGGTTAAAGACCTATGGTGTTCATTCTCAAATTGCATTTGGAATTCTATCATATTGTGGTCACTAACTCTTAAGGGATCTTTAACTGCATGATCCATTATTAATCATTCCTCATCACCCAAGACCACATCTAAAACAGCCTGTTACTGGGTAGCAGCAGTGTACTGTTCCAAAAAGCAATCCCTTAAACGTTCTACAAATTCTTCTTCTACAATATCCATGCCAGTTTGGTTGGTCCAATCAATATGTAGTTTAAAATCTCCCATGATAATTGGGGTTCCCTTCAAATATGCCTTTGATATTTCCCCATTTATGCTCTCACCTATTGAGAGGTTACATTTTGGTGTTCTATAGACTACTTCTATCCATGTCTTCCTTCCCCTCCTATTCATGATTTCAACCCACACTGAGTCCACATCATTATCCACTGCCTTGATACCATCACTCATTACTGCTCTGGTACCTTCCTTGATTAATAATGCCACACAAATTCCTTTCTCCTTTGGCCTACTCTTTTTGAACAATATATAACCTGTAACACTGAACATCCAGTCCTGGTCACCCTGCAGCCATGTTTCTGTAATAGCTATTATATCTTACTCTTATGTTGCACTGTGTTTTCATCTCATCTATCTTGTTGCAAATGCAACATTCATTCAAATACAGAACATTAAGCTACCACTTTTTTTGTACTTATTTACAACTCTGAATTTGCACTGTTTTACATATTTTCCTTTGTACCTTCAGCCCTGGCCTATAACTGCCAGTTCCACCCCCTCACTATCCTAAGCCACTACTCTTTCAGTTCCTTCTGATTTATTAAACCTTCTGTTTTTGCAGCCACCCCCCACCACCACAAGTTAGTTTAAATCCCTATCTGCAACCCCAGTTTTGCAATTCACCAGGATATTGGTCCCAGCATGGATCACATGAAGCCCATCCCAACGGAACAGCTCTCCCCTTCCCTGGTACCATTGCTAATGTCCCATGAATCAGAAACCATTTCTCCCACACTAAGCTTTGAACCATGCATTTACTTCTCAAATCTTCATTACCCTATGCAAATTTGCATGTGGCTCAGTTAATATTCTTTCAATGGTTTATTGCATTACATTGTCATATAAATAAGATATTTACAGATTTCATTCTCAGCCAGTGTTGAGTTTGTTAATCTGAGTTAGCACTAGGTTGCCAAAATTGCCTTCAACAGCCTTTGTTAGAGTGAGAAAAGAAGTGAAATGCCTTTTCTGAATAATTAGCTATTCTTACTTGCAGACACCGGATGGGAATATTGTCTCGTTTAACTGAATACTATTCATGGTCAGACAGCAATCCCCAAACTCATTGTCGTGTATTATTGAAGACTGTCAGAGAAATGTAATCTTTCATGGAATTTTTCCTCCATTTTTCTGCACTTCTTTCTGAAGTGGTAAATCTGCTAACGTTTCTTGCATTTTTTTCCACTAAATATGTAAACTGATGTAATAGATTATGGAAGGACAATGGTAAAAACAATGGTTGGTCTCAGAAACATCATAGCTGTACATGGTATAGTAAACAAAGTAAAGATAACACAACATTGCCCAAATTGTTTGATCAGTGATAAATGAATAGCAATTGACTTTCACCATGCTGACACTACACACAGCAATTTTCTGAGCTTTAAAGTACAGAGTTGCTCTAATTTGCTAACTGGTCCAATATGGCACCCTTTACAGAGCTTCTGTGATATTTCTGGACAAGATAGAAAAGAGCAAAGCTCTTCAGCCGTTAGAATGACAAATCTTTAATAAAGCATACAGAATGTAAAGCAGGAAGTATAAGCACAGAAGTATAAATTAAATATAAATCATACAGAAAGAGCAGATCAAAGATTGGGAAGGAAAGATTATATTAAGGGAGAGATGTCTAAAAATAAAAAAGTTATTTTGTTTTTACTTTCTTTAAATCACTAATGCCAATTAACTTCTAATAGGATGAGGCTTATTTGATGGATGGGTGACCTTCTAGAAGTTTATAAACTTTGAAAAGAAATAGCAAATGGTAGACACACAGAATTGACAGTCCAGAAGCAGAAGTTATAAATATGACATTTACTAAAAATTCAAGAATCTTCAGGAGGAATACCTTTATTGATGGAATGATTGGAATGTAGTACTCACTCTTTGTAGGAGCAATTCAGGGAAATAGTATTGATGCATTTAAGGGGCAGCTAGATAAACATGACAGAGAAAGGAGGACATGTTTGATTGAGCTGGCTGAGGAAGGGTAGGGACACTAATGGAGACCTTCCCATCCACATACCCCATTCAAATTTGCAAGTCAACAGTGTAAATTAAAATTCAAGGAAAAGGTGGCACTCCGGCACCCAGTTTGCACTATTGTATAAAGTCAAGGCCTATTTCCATCTACAAGGCCTGCAGTGAAATAGTATAGATGAGGAGTAAACAAAAGACAGACAATAATACCTTGAAAAAGGTATTCTTTTTTATCCTGACATTTAACTTAAACCACAGCGGATTATATAAAAAAAATTAGAAGAGGGTAATTTTGACAAAAATCATTGAAAACTAAATTTGGGTTGTGATTGAAGCTGATTTAATACACAAGTGTATAAGGAAATAACTGAGGCATCATGTATACCTGTTCTACAGACTGGAGTCCCAATAGATAGGCCAAAATTAATCAGGGTAACTTTGCCTGCAAGCAGTGAATTTCTTCTGATTTCAAGTACGGTACTGTACTTTCCTCTACTGTAATGTGGACTATCCCCAAGACCTCCTCATTTACTTTTCCTAGTTCCGAGTCTTCATGTTTCTCTCCATGGTAAAATCAGAGGAGAAATATTCATTAAGAACCTTGCCCATCTCCTGCAGGTCCACACAAAGGTTCCCCTTTGGTCTTTGCAAGGCTCTATTTTCTCTCTTAATATACTCATAAAATTTCTTTGGATTTTCCTTAATATTCTCTGCCAAAGTTATCTCATACCCCCCTTTTTGCCCTCCTGATTTCCTTCTAGAGTACACTCTTGCATCCCTTATACTCCTCCAGAGATTCACTTGATCCCACCTGCCTATACCTGACCCATGCCACCTTCTTTTTCCTTGCCAGGACCTCAATATCCCTCGTCATCCAGGGTTCCCTGCTCCTGCCAGCCTTGCCCTTCACTCTAACAGCAGCATGCAGACCTTGAGTTCTCATTATTTCACCTTTAAAAGCCTCCCACTTGCCTACGGTCCTTTTGCCAACAAACAACTTACTCCAATTAACCTTTGCAAGCTCCCGTCTCATACCATCAAAATTCACCTTGCCCCAATTTGGAACTTGAACCTGTGGACCAGTTCTGTCCCTTTCCATAACTATTTTAAACTAATAGAACTACGGTCACTGATCCCAAAGTGCTCCCCCACTGTCACCTTAGTCACTTGCCCAGCTAAATTTGAACTAACAGGAGTTTATTGAAAATGGTAAACTTACAAGGATGTTGAAGAAATCCCATATTCTCATATTCTTTCACAACATAAAAAAGGCCATCTGGCCCATCAAGTCTATGCTGGTTAGCAGAGCAATCCTATCTATTCCATTCCCTATTTATTTCCCAGTAACCTAATCTCTCCCACATGCCACTCAACTCCATCCTGATTCCCCCACCTACACAAGAGGTAATTTACAATGATGAATTAATGTACCATTCAGCATGTCTTTCTAATGTCAGAGAAAACTGGGGAATCCAAGAGAAACTAATGAGATCATAGGGAGAAGGTACAATTTCACACTAACACTACTAGAGGTCTGGTTCAAACCTGGGTGGCTGGAGGTATAGATCAGTGGCAATACCTACCCTGTAACTCTGCTGCCTAATCAAGTTCTTATTTAAAATTAATCTCTTCTCAGAATGTGAGCATCATAATTAAAGCTAGCATTTTGTGCCCATCCCAAATTGCCCTTCATGATGGGCCATTTCATAGATCTGTCCTTGACTAAGTCATATTTAGGACAGACTAAGAAAGGATAGCTGATTTACTTCCCTGAACCACATTAGTAAAACTGAGTTTTCACAACAATCCAATCATTGTTACTAATGCCTAGGATTTATTGAAATTCCAGATTACTAATTTGAATTTAACTTCCACAGCTATCATGATGAAATTTTAATTCAGGTCTGTGGATTGTTACTCCAAATTTCTGTATTACTAGTTTGCTAATTTAATCACTACGCCACCACCATGCACTGGCCTTGCTAATGGCTTCTTTGGCTTGGGCATCACTTTCAGCTGACACAAAATAGCTAGGGGTTTCATGGATGATTGGGTTGAGATGGGCGAAAGCACTTATAGAAAAGCAGGGGATTGAAGTTCTGATATAACAGAAAATTAAGGTTTTGCACATCCGGATTCAGCATTAGTGAGTAGTCAAGCAGGAAACAGAAATAAAAACAGCATGTGCAGAAGACACTCAACAAATATGGTAGCATCCGGTAGAGGGAGAAACCAAATTAACATTTTAAGTCAATGACCCTTGATCAGAACTGGAAAAATGAGAAAACAAGATTTGTTTCAAGTTGCAAGGAGGGGTAGAGATAAAAAGAACAAGGAAATGTCTGTGATAGGATGAAAACCAAGGTTGTTCAAGTAACATTGCTTTTGGAGCTGTATAGTGAAGAGCTGAACAGTGAGAAAATAAAAACAAAAAGAACATGCTGGAACAATTGGAGGTAACATACAGCAGTTGCTATAAATAAGAAACAAAAAAGAGAACCCCCAGCATAAACTAATCGCTTGATCTCTGGAATCAACCTGTTGAACTTCCCCTGCACCGCCTCCAAAGCTGGTATATCTTTACTCAAGTAAGGAGACCAGAACTGCACACAGTACTCCAGATTCTGCCTCACCAGTACCCTGTATAATTGAAGCACGACTTCCTTGCTCTTAAATTCAATCCCTCGAGCAATGAAGGCCAACATTCCATTTGCCTTCTCGATAACCTGTTGCACCTGCAAACCAACCTTTGGCAATTCAAGCACAAGCACTCCCAAGTCCCTCTGCACAAAAGCGTGCTTCAATCTTTCACCATTTAAATAATAATCTGATCTTCTATTTTTCCTTCCAAAGAGGATGACCTTGCATATACCAATGTTGTACTCCATCTGCCAGACCCTTGCCCACTCACTTAACCTATCTATATCTCTCTGCAGACTTTCTGCATCCTCTGCAATTTGCTTTTCCACTCAGTTTGGTACTATTAGCAAACTTAGATATGCTACACTCTGTCCCCTCTTCCAAATTGTTAATGTATATTGTGAACAGTTGCAGGGCCAGCACTGACCCCTGCAGCACTCCACTCACCATGGATTGCCAACCAGAGGAACACACATTTATCCCAGCTCTTTGCCTTCTCTTGGTTAACTAATCCTCTATCCATGCCAATACATTACCCCCAACTCCATGCATCCTCATCATATGGATAAGTCTTTTATGCAGCACCTTATTGAACACCTTCTGGAAATCCAAGTTTCCCTCTATCCACTGCACTCATTATATCCTCGAAGAACTCAGTAAGTTTGTCATACAGGACCTGTCCTTCCTGAATCCATGCTGTGTCTGCCTGATGGAACCACTTCTATCCAGGTGTCTCGCTATTTCCTCCTTAATGATAGCTTCAAGCATTTTCCTGTCTAGAGACGTTGAACTAACTGACCTATAGTTACCTACCTTTTGCCTACATCTTTTTTTAAACAGTGGCCTGATATCCAGCTGCAGTAACAACTTTTAAAAAACAATTGAACAAATACACGGATAGGAAAGGATTAGAAGGTTATGGGCCAAACACTGACAAATGGGACTAGCTTGGATGGGCATCTTGGTTGACATGGACTAGTTGGGCCTAAAGTCCCATTTCCATGCTGTATGTCACTAAAAGCAAAGATGTGCAGCAGAAATTGAATCTGCAGTAAGTAAAGAAAAAGCTTAAAGCTCTTTATATGAATGCATGCAGCATTTTAACCAAATAGATGAGTTGACAGCACTAATAGAAACAAATGAATTTGATTTGATAGCTATTACAGAGATGTGGTTGCAGGGAAACCATGACTGGGAATTCAATATTCCACGTTATTCAATGTTCTAAAAGAACAGGCAAAAGAACAGGAAAAAAAAAGAGAATCGAGGTGGAATAGTGTTGTTAATCAAGGAAAATATCAATGCAGTATTGAGTAGTGTTATAGAGGCAGTGGATGGTGATGAGGAATTGGTTCTGGCAGAAATAAGGAATAGCAGGGAGCAATCTACAGCTCCCAAGGTGTTGTCTCTTGGTAGGATAAAGCATACATGGGGAAATATCGAAGCCATGTGAGACAAGAACTGCAATTATCGAAAGTGATTGATTGAACAAATAAAACAGTGCAAGACGAATTTGAGGAATGTCCAAGCAATTGTTTCATCATACAATATGTTACAGAATCTACCCACGAACAGGCATTTCGTGGGTAGATTTGTCTTATATTATGAGGTGGGATTAATAACAGATCATGCAGTTCAGGATCTTCTACAGTGCAGCAATCATGACATGATAGAGTTCCAGATAGAGTTTGATGTCAAACACCTAGGGTCTAAAACTAGTGTTTTCAAGTTAAATAAGGGCAATTACAAAAGTATGATGGAGGAGCTGTCCAGAGTGGACTGGGAAAATAGACTAAAGGAAAGATCAGTAAATGAGTGAAGGCAGATATTTCATAATACTCAGCAGAAATGTATCATAATTAGAAAGGGACTCAATGAGGAAAACAAACTATGTCAGGTTAATAAAAGAGGTCAAGAAAAATGTCAAATCAATGACTAAAGATACAAAGTCGCAAAACCTTGTGGCCTTTCAGCCCCCCCATATCTATGCTGACCATGATGCCAATCTAAACTAATCCCATTTGCCTGTGCATGGTCCATATCCCTGTATTCCCTGCCTGTTCATGTGCCTGTCTAAATGTTGCTATCCTATCTGCTTCTACCCCCTTTCCTGGAACCATGTCTCAGGCACCTACCACTTTCTCTGTAGAAAATTTGCTTTGTATATCTCCTTTTAACTTTCCCCATCTCACCTTAAACCTATGCCCTCTAGTATTTGACCCTCCCGTCCAGGGAAAAAGATGTACCCTATCTATGCCTCTCATTAGTTTACATACTTCTACCAGGTCATCCCTCAGCCTTTGGTGCTCCAGCAAAAACAATCCAAGTTTGTCCAACCTCTCCTTATAGCTAATACTCTCCAATCCAGGAAAATCCTGGTGAATCTCTTCTGCCCCCTCTCCAAATTTTCCAATCCATCCTATAGTGTTGTGACCAGAACTACACACAATACTCCAAAAGTGACCTAACCAAAGTTTCATACAGCTGCAACATGACTTGCCAACGTTTATTCTCAATGCCCCAAGTGATGAAAGCAAGCATACCATACACCTTCATGACCACCCTATCCACTTATGTTGTCACTTTCAGGGAGTGATGGATTTAAACTCCTAGATCCCTTTGTGCATCCATGTTCCAAAGGATCCTGCCACTTATTGTAAACTTTCCTCCTGCGTTTGACCTTCCAAAATGCAACACCTCACATCTGTCTAGCTTAAACTCCCATCTTCCATTTCTCCACCCAAATATCCAACTGTTCTATATCCTATTGTATCATTTGATAACCTTCCTCACTATCTACAACTCCACCAAATTTTGTGTCATCTGCAAACCTACTAATCAGCTACCTACATTTTCATCCAGATCATTTATATATAATCACAATCAGAGGTTCCAGCACCAATCCTTGCAGAACAGCATTAGTCACAGACCTCCAGTAAGAGAAACACTCCTCCACCACTACATTGTCTTCTATGACCAAGCCAATTTTGAATACAATTTACTAACTCACCATGGATCCTGTGTGACTTAATCTTCCGTACCACGTCAAATATTTTACTGAAGTCCATGTAGACAACAACCACTGCCCTAGCCTCGTCAATAATCTTTGTTACTTCATCTAAAAATCACAATCAAATATGAGAGACAGGACCTCCCCTGTATAAACCCATGTTGAGTTTCCTTACTTAATCTATGCTTTTTCAAATGCAAGTAAATCTTGTGTCTAAGAACCTTCTCCAATGATTTCTCTACCACTGATGCAAGGTTCACCAGCCTATAATTTCCTGGGTTTGTCCCTATTGCCATTCTTAAACAAATGAACAACATTGTTTATTCTCCAGTCTTCTGAGACCTCACCTGTGGCTAAAGAAGATACAAAGATTTCTGTCAAGATCCCAGCAATCTCCTGCCTTGCCTCCCTCAGTATCCTGGGATAGATTCCACCAGGCATTGGGGACTTATCCTTCTTAACGTTTATCAATGTGCACAACACAACCCACTTCCTCTGGCTCCCTGCATAAATTCCCTCCATTGCCTTGAGCGGATCTACCCTTTCCCCAGCTACTCTCTTGCTCCTAATTATACATATAAAATGCCTTGGGATTCTTCTTAATCCTACTTGCCAAGGATATTTCATTGTCCCTTTTAGCACTCCTAATTTCTCACCTTGTTTTTTCATGCTTCCTTTATATTCTTCAAGGGCCTTGTCTGATTTCAGTTTCCCAAACCTTACATACAACATCTCGTCATCCAAGTTTCCTGAACCTTATTATCCTTATCTTTCATCCTCACAGGAAGATGCTGGTCCTGAACTTTAACCAGCTGGTCTTTAAAAACACTCCCGTGAGTCAGATGTGGACTTGCCCTCAAACAGCTGTTACCAATCTACTTTCTCCAGTTCCTGCCTAATATTGTTGAAATTAGCCTTCCCCCAATTTAGCACTTTCAACTGAGCACAAGTCTTATCACTATCCATAACTGTCATAAAACATATGGAATTATACTCACTGTTTCCAAAATACTCCATTAATGAAACTTCAATCACCTGGCAAGGCTCAATCCCCAATACAATAAAAGCAGTAACAGAAATGCCTAGCTATTTCTTCCTTGAACACTAATGCAATCAAGTTAATATGGTTTTATGAAAGAAAGGTAATGTTAGTCAATTTTCCTCAGAAGGCTAAGGAAATTCGGCATGTCCACAATTTTTATAAATGCACCATAGAGAGCATCCTATCCAGATGCATCACAGTTTGGTATGGCGACTGCTCTGCCCGAGACCACAAGAAATTGCAGTAAGTTGTGAACGCAGCCCACTATCACCAGCCTCCCTTCCAATGACTCTGTCTACACTCTTCATTGCCTCAAGAAAGCAGCCAACATAATCAAAGACCCCTCTCACACCGGTCATTCCCTCTTCTTCCCCCCCCCTTTCATTGGGTAGAAGATACAAAAGCTTTCAAACATGCACCATCAAGCTCAAGGACAACTGTTATAAGGCCACTGTTATAAGACTCTTGAACAGACCTCTTGTATGATAAAGATGAACTCCTGATGGCATGCAAAATGAAACTTTTCACTGTATCTCAGTATGTGACAATAATAAACCAATTACCAGAGTTCTTTGAAGATACAACAAGCTGAATTGATAGAGGGGAACATTTTGATGTTACGTACTTGGATTTCCAGAGGGTGTTTGTTAAGGTGCCATGCAAAAGACAAGTGCACAAGATAATAGCTTGTAGTATTGGAGGAAGTATGTTAACATAGATTGAAAACTGTTCAATTACACTGAATAAATACTTCCTTTTCAGCTTGGAAAGATGTGCCCCAAGGATCAATTCTTTATCTACAGTAATGACTCAGAGGATGCAGAGCGCAAGGTATCCAAACTTGCTGGTGATACCAAAATTGGTGGGAGGGCATGCTGCAATGAAGATATTTGGAGTCTGCAATGGGATATAGGCAGGTTGAGTAAGTGGGCAGATGGAATCTAATGTAGGAAAGTGTGAGGCCAGGCACTTTGGTAGGAGGAATTAAAAGGCAGACTACTATGTAAGTGAAGAGAGACTAAAAATGAGTGCTGTGCACAAAGTTCCTGGGAAGAGAGGGATGTCCTATCACAAACAGCTAAAAAAGTTCAATTCTGTATTTCTGAGTTTGGAAGAATGACTGAGGATCATGAATGTTTTATTAAGATTATAAGGGGTCATGACAAGATATTGAAATGTTTCCACTCATGGGACAGTCTCAAATGAGGGGACATAGTTACAAGGGGTGATCATTTAAAACTGAGATGTGGAGGAATTTCTTCTCTCAGTGGATGATGAATTTCTGGAATTCCAGGGTTATGGAGACAAGATCACTGGGATATTTAAAGGAGTATATCTAAAATATTTGAAAGATAAGGGAATTGAGGACTATGTAGACGTGCCAAAGAAGAGAAATTGAAGCCTAGGCCATGATCAGACTGAATGGCAGGGCAAAAGTGAGATAGGGAGAGTTCATGGACAGCATGTTTCTGTCAGAGTGAAGGACAAGACTGGTAGGATTATGGAATCCTGGTTGACAAAGGATATTGAGGAAAAAGGTCAGGAAAAAGATGATTGTGTATGACAGATGTAGGCAGCTGCGATCAAGCAAATCCCTTGCGGAATACAAAAGTACAAGAGATTTAGGAGTTCACTTAAGAGGGAAATCAGGAGGGCAAAAAAGAGGGCATGAGATCGCTCTGGCACACAAAGTGAAGGAGAATCCCAACAGATTCTTCAAGTATATTAGGAATTTTTTCTCTGGAGTGTAGGAAGCTGAGGGGTGACCTTTTCGAAGTTTATAAAATCATGAGCCGCATAGATAAGGTGAATGGAAGATAGGGGAGCCCAAAGCTAGAGGGCATTGGTTTAAGGTGAGGGGGAAGGATTTAAAAGGGATCTGAGGGGCAACCTTTTCACACGTGGGGTGGTGAGTATATGGAACAAGTTGCCTGAGGAAGAGGCAGAAACAGGTACAAGTATATTAAGAGCAATAGGGAAACCAGGGAGAGAGTAAGTATCAATGATACCTTAAGTATCAATGTGGTCATCTATATGTGGAGACACAAAGGATGGGCAAAATAATAAATAAATATTTCTCATCTGTATTTACTGTGGAGAAGGTCATACAAGCTAGGAGTTAAGGCATATCAATAGTGATGTCTTGGAAAATACATCCACATTATAGAAGAGGAAGTGCTGACAGTATTAAAGCATATTAGGGTGGACAGATCCCCAGTCCTGACCATGTGTATCCTAGGACATTGTGGGAAGCCAGGGAAGAAATTGCAAGGGTCTCGACAGAGATATTTGAACCTTCCTTAGCTACGGGTGAGGAACTGGAAGACTGGAGGATGGCTAACATTGTGCCTTTATTCAAGAAGGGCTGCAAGTCCAAGCCAGAGAACTACAGGCCAGTGAACCTAACATCAGTAGTGGAATAGGCACTGCAGGGGATTCTGGGAAATCGTGTCTCATGGACCTAATTGAGGAAGAGGTGACCAAGAGGACTGACGAGGGCAGGGTGGTAGATGTGGTCTATGTGGACTTTAGCAAGGCTTTTGACAAGGTCCTACATGGTAGGCTAGTCTGAAAGGTTAAATCATGTGGAATCCAGGGTGAGCTAGTTAATTGGATACAAAATTGGCTTGGGAGAAGGAGGCAGAGGGTGGTAGTGGAGGGTATTTTTTCCAGATTGGAGGCTTGTGACCAGCGGTATACCGCAGGGACTGCTGCTGGGTCCGCTATTGTTTGTCATCTATATTAAAGATTTGGTTGACATTATTGTTGACACAGTTTTTAAGTTTTCAGACAACACCAAAATTGACAGTGGAGTAGACAGTAAACAGGGTTATTTAACTTTACAAGAGGATCTAGACCAACTTGGAAAGTGGGCCAGAGAATGGCCAATGGAATTTAACTCAGACAAATGTGAGGTGTTGCACTTTGGTTAAGTTAAACAAGGGCTGAATTTGCACATTAAATGGTAAGGCCCTGGAAAGTGTTTAGAACAGGAACCTAGAAACTAGGGGTACAGGTATATAGTTCCCTGAAAGTGGATACGCAGGTAGACATGATGGTGAAAACAAGTGTGCCAAACATCACCTTCATCAGTCAGGGCATTGAGTACAAGAACTAGGATGTCATGTTACAGCAGTACAAGACATTGGTGAGACTGCATTTGGAATACTGTGTACCATTCTGGTCGCCTGGGTATTGGAAGGATGTCATTAAGTTGGAAAGGGTGCAGAAAAGATTCACAAGGATATTACCAGGACTGGAGAGCCTGAGCTATTAGAA
>JARFYF010000017.1:24813094-24824828 GCA_030265395.1 Rhina ancylostomus | reverse complement strand
AATTGCTTACAGTGAAGCTAATGTGGACCATAATGATGCCAAAAAGTGAGTCAGCAAAATAGGCTTAGCCGATGGCTAGAAACAGCATCTTTGATAATTAATTAGCGTCACAACTTACAAGAAGCAGCTTAATTCCACTTTGTAGAATATACCGGAGACACAAGAGACTGCAGATGCTGGAAGTCTGGAGCAAAGCACAAAGGTGCTTGAGGAACTCAGCGGGTCAGGCAGCATCTATGGTGGGAAATGGACAGTTGACATTTCAGGTAGACCTTGATGAAGGGTCTCAACCCGAAAAGATCTTTGTCCTTGTAGCAGAACGCTCACTTCAGAGTCAAAACAGTGGAAAGATTTGAGGTCCACTTAGACAACCCCAGAAGTCTCTGGAATTAGGATTTGATCTTACATGTACAGCTGTGAGATACGGGAACAGGTCCACATTTTTGAGGGTCTTAGGGTGAACTTTTATTGTAGGGACAGATTGATGGAACACTATGTGTCTTGAAGATATTGAGTGTAATGCCCATCCTGTTGTGTATATCAGTGAAAATGACAACAATTACTTGGAGTTTAACCTCTTATGAATGTTTCATTTGTGCTGAAGACTCCAACAAACTTCCTGCAGTGAAACTACATCTAGACCATTGCATACTGATCTGGTCTCTTTATTTAAGGAGTGATATACTTGCACTGGCGGCAGTTCAGAGAAGTGAAAATTAAAAGAAAACAGAAGATGCTGGAAAGCTAAAATAAAAACAGAAAATTCTACAAATACTCAGGAGGTCAGGCTCATTTTGAGCATTAACATTTTAGGTCAAAGACCCTTCTTCAAAAATTCCCATCTCACAGCCTGACCCACTAAGTATTTTCAGCATTTTCTGATTTTATTTTAACAGTTCAGAGAAGGTTTGCTCTGTTGATTGCTGGAATGAAAGGGTTGTCTATTGAGGAAAGGTTAAGCCTGTCATTTCTCATTCTTCGATATTCCATTGATTGTATTGAAACATGAAATTCTGTAGGGTGGATGTTAAGGGGACAATTTCCTTGTTGGGGAATTTAGTGTAGGCAACATAATATCAGAAATGAGGAGGGATGTCTTGTCTCAGCAAGTGATGTATATTCAGAATTCTTTATTCCAGAGAGCTGTAGGGTAGAAGAATTGAGTTGATGCAAGAATAAGGTTGATTTCCGGGCTGGGGGGGAGGTATGGGAAATGGGTAAAAGGGAGGAAAATGGAATGTAAGCAGATGTCATTGTTGAATGAATTACTTCTGTTCCTATTTCTTATACTTTTATTTTCTAAATATACATGTACATAAAAGTACATTCCTGGACAATGCCACTGAAAGTGGAACTTCACAGATGTGGAACCAAAGAGGTGGACTGTGCTCAGGATTTCCCTGATAAGGCCCACATTCTGCATTCTTTGCAATTCAGAAGCAGTAAAAATGAAATACACAATATAAAGATATATTTTGTTAAAAATCAACCAAAAAGAATTAAAACCATTAAACAAAACACAAATAATTTAAAAATATAAACTTAACATATTGTTACCTTTCTTCCATGCAACATTACAAACCCCATTTAACTGAATGGGGTTTGCAGATTCTGTGCTGGGACTATCTTGGGACAGGAAATACAAGCAGAGTTCACTGTGGAGTCCAGCACCGGAATATGGATGGGACATGCTGGTGAAACTTAACCAATATTTTTAATACTTAGATTTGGATTTGACTCCCAACTTTGGGAGCCATATCCTGGCAATGGCAATGTACCTGAGAATTGCTGATCTATTGGTCATCGCAAAATTTAGGCCTGTGTTAGGATGTGGCACTGGATCTTATGTGGATTATTTCATTGAGCCATCTCCCACTTTTGTGATAAAGGGCAACCACTTAAAATACAACATGATATACATTTCTTTTCTGATTCAGATGGATGTGTTTTCTGTTTGCTTCATTTTCTATTTTGTGCTACTTTTCTAGTATTTGATGTTTTTATTTAACTCACTCTCTAAACTCAATTCCTTGCTAAACACAAAAAAGTTAAATGTCTCATTCTATTTTTGTACTGTACTGACATTGGCAGGTTCTACATGGGTTTGACATACTGCACTGTCAAATCCTGAGTATTGTAGTTTGTGACAAAGGGAAACATTAGATGACACATAGATGCCCTAGGCCAGCATTGTGACATCCACTGAATTGTGCAATACAGTCAACACGGCATGTGCATCCTCCAAGCTGTTCACAGCAAGAATTTGTCATGAATGCAGAAACACATGTGATTTTGGCAGAATAAAATTACTTTACTTTAGTGAAATAGGAACCTATCATCCTGTGACATGAATATTTAAGATGGGCGTGTATCAGACTTACAAAATTAGATGATACAAATCATTTATGCCTAACAGCATAAAGCACTGGAGAGGATTATATTTATAAAACTGAAAATGGCACTTCAGGCAATTGATCATCTTTTTGTGAATGAAACTTTAAAAATAAATTATAAAACAAACCATATTTTTGTGAAGTTACTTTTGCAAGAGAAGTCACCATGTAACTGGATCAAGTAAGACCTGAAAATTATGACTTCCAATTTCTTTCCTTCACTGTGCTGATATGCATCTCCACTGACACTGAAGTGGGATGGATTGAACAGCATTTGTCTGAATCTTTGTTTTTAGATGTGCACAATTTGTATCAAATCATACTTTGGGGCCATTGTTGAAAAAAGGGAGCAGAAATTTATTCTCGGTTAATTGTATGACCCTTCCAAAATTCCAAATTTTAACTCTCTTCAGTTCCGTTAAACTGAACAGAGTTAAAATGTGAAACATGTTTAGCCTAAACAGAGAGGCAAAGAATCCTGGGTCACCAATTAAATTGACATCACAATATCAGTACCAGGAAATAAAGTGACATTTTGAGTGGAACATTGCAAAGTGTGGAAGGATCACTTCAGGATTCAGCCATTACCAGTACTCCTTCTGTGCAAATGGCAAAGGCTTTGTAGGGAATGTGACTGTAACCCCATTTGTTGCAATAATGGATATTAATCAGATGAGTTTACACTGGAGTATAATACTTTTACTCTGGGGTACATTTTGGTAGATCAGAGGGCAAATTTGCTGTCTTTTGGGTGCAAAATTTTCTCAAAACATTCAAGACCAGTGTGTCTATATTCTGCTAGGGTTTCCGGCAGCCTGCCCTCTATCTTCTGAGAGCCTTTCTCGAGAATGAAAGGACCACTTCCAGGGTTAAGCTATTATTGGCACTTCCTCAGTGTAAAGGGCAAATTGGAAGAGATATCTTTAGGGAAAATGGGACTATCTATATTAGAATGATTTTGACAGTTTTTTTTATGTTGCTTAGTTAACAGTATCTAGAAATAAACTTGTTTTCAATGGGGAAAATTGAATAAACCTAAAACAAGAATTGACCACAAAATGGTCACAAAATTGACCATAAGGACAAAAAATAGATATAGTGAAATGTGAAATTAGAAAAATTTAAAACAGATGAGAAAATAAAATTATTTTGATCCCACCAGAGCAGATTTGTAGAATAAATTCTACTAAGTGCAACTAATGTTGGACCAATTAAATCCTTTAAAAATATCAATTGGTTAATGTGTGATAAACATAGAAAACCAAAGAATTTGGAATAAAATGTTCCTCACATATTTAAAATGTTAACTGGGTTACAAACATCCTAGTAAATGTATTAATGTAAATCTTTCTTTTAATTTTTTTAGGATCTTTTCCCTACCTGGCACCATGTGCTGCCAGCTGTGTCTCATTGCTGGCCACCAAATGTTTCCCAGGCAGGAATTGCCACTCTGATCTTCTTACTGCCATTGTAGAGATGCAGTACAATTTCTCATTGGCATTGAATCTGTAGCTTACATCAGGAACAGAGCAGAGTAATGATCACACCCATGTTTATCTCTAGTCTGACTTTAAGCATTAATGCTCATCATTTACACAACACTGAGTTTCTCCAATTAGATATTATTAAATTTGAATTCATTGGCTTTGAAAATCAGTTAAAAATTTGCGGACACTTTATTGATTGGATCAAGTGGGTGCTTGGAGATCATGATGGATTAAATTTAAATGATTGGTGGAGGCAACAGGCTTATGAAATTAAAGATTTCAAGACAACAATCTGATTGGATAATTAGTGGTTAACTTCCTCACTTCCTGTTCCCCAAACAAAAATGTACTGATTACAAGAAAGCTATTCATGTTGCCTACTTTAGTAATGCTTCCCTGAGTTTGTAATGACTAGTGGTGAAACTCTATGCTCGAAATAAGATCAGCAAGCATCAGCTTCAAAGGACTCATGGGACAAGAGACTGCAGAGACAGAGTAAAGCTACACCCAGCTGCCAGAAATGAAGCACAATTAAAGCAACCTTATATTGCAGAAGTGGTGTTTTCTTTAAATTTAATTCAGTTATAAAGATTAACTGGATTGGAGATTGTGTAATATTTCACAATGCAAAATAAGTTTTTAAGTAATTCTTAGTTACTGGTGACAAGTGGAAACAACATTCTGTTAATATTAAACTACTATTTATTTAGCCAGTTGTAACATAGCTGAAATGTAAAGTGTTTTGGTAAATATCTATTACAAATACAGCAGAACAAAGCAAAGGAAAATATTTCTAAAATTAAAGGGTTAGAAATTCACCTAATGGGGCAAAACAGGTGGTACAGATTGCTGCCCATTAACACATTATGTAATATTCAGTTCTATTGCAGAAGATGAAATTAAATGTAAAATGGACAGTTGATGAGATGGTATTTATTTTGTGCCACTTCTCCCTGCAGAAATTAGCAGTTTCCAGTACAAATGTGTGTAGGATCCAATGAGATATGTCGCAGCTATGGTTGCAAGGAAACAGAAATTCTGCTTTCTATTTTACCTTTTGCTGGAAAAAATGAAAGCTTTCTACCTTAATATATTTAGTTGTTTCTTCTGCTCGAAAGTAAAAGCAGCTTGGAAGCTCGAAGGACTTCCGTCTACTGGGATATGGAAGAATGAGATTTACATTCACTGAAATTAGAAAAGATCATCTTTTTGAAAAATACTCAGATCAGCAAATAAAAATATAATTTGTGGCATAAATGAAGGAATCCCACCACCAATGCACGTGTATCCCAGGGAAAGAGAGAAAATTCAGGAAAGGGAGCTGAGCAGAGATATAACTTCTGTATTTAAATGCCTACATGCAATTAAAGGGCTGAATGACTCTCAGAACTGACACTGTATTGGCTGTAAAACAAAAATGGCAAAAGGGCAAGCTTTAACTTTTTAAAAGGTTGGTGTGGAAAAGTGCTGCTGACCTAGAATAGAGAGAGAGGATGGGTGCAATGGTTGGATACCAGAGGTCGAGCCATGAAATGTGGCAATGCAGTCCATGTGCAAAAACAATGCTAATGGTGACACTAAAACAGTTAGCATGTATTTATGTCATATCTTTAACCTGGGAAAATGTAGAAGCATATTCAGGTATGTACTAATGGATAAACATGAGGAAGTGTGACTCAAGGAGTGATTAAAGAAGTATATTTTCCTAAGAGAATGGTGGATAGGTCATAGCGGAAAATGCAGATGTTAGAACCTAATGATAACAGTATAGCCACCAATGGCGGGAAGAAAGGAATGAAGAATTTATAAGAGATTACAAGCTCTTGGAAGATTGTAAGACAAGATAAGGTTACAGCTACAGGAGGAGGCAACATTTTGTTCGATATCTCATATCAATTCCATAGACAGATAATGGTGATTTATTCTTCCTTAAAGGTGTGGTAATGGAGTTTGATTCTTGGGTATCTAAAAGTTGTTGCTCTTGCCCTTAATGTTTGTGGGCTTAATCTACATTGTCAGCAGTGTCATTGTTATGCTCTCCAGCATTCTCAAGAATCTAACAGTTCTTTACTAATTGTGAAGTACGGCATAGCTGCCTTAAATTACCAAATGTTGCTGTGTGCAGACTGCAAGGTGGGCTTGGACTTACCCAGTGACCAGAACTTTCTTCTGAGTATTCCAATTTGTTTAATTCTCATCCCTAGTTTGTGAGTACTTCTGCCCCTCTGAAGAAGTATGACAGAGTGTGAGAGTATCTTGTGTTACATCACCCAGCAGCAATCCTGTCCTTTAGCTCTGTTCACAGGATACTGCTGAGACACTGCACTCACATCACAAGGTCCCAGGGATCACTGTCACATTCTGTACATTCTGTGCTTTGGCAAGAAGGGTAAATGTGTTCTGACTTGCAGAGGAATCACAGCAGGTCTGCTGTCGCTCATTGAAATGAGAATGAACTTGTGGCATAGAAGTTTAGAATGGTAATCATTTACTCTGTCAGTGTCAGAGCTGTGCACATGGGTGTTTGTGTATAGGACTTCAACTACAAGCAACACAAACCTTAAGCTATGGCAAAGTTTACATGTGCCTGAATCTATAGACCAGCTGGGTGGACAGTGCTGGGAATGTCTGAATCTTTTCTAGTGCTACCAGATAAATTTGCCTACTTTTATAGCCACTTGTTGCTCCTCTTCCTCCAAGAATATAAATCATGTTAAGTAAGATTACAAGTCCTTTATACAACCCTCAGATCAGTAAATATGTTGAAATAAAATGCTTTACAAGGCTATTACAGATATTTTCAGAAGGTTTCTTGAGTGAAATGTTTCAGTTATTCCAGGTATTTCACAGTTAGTCTTAGTTGAACAGCATCTTTAAACCAACTACTTCCACCTTGAAGAGACTGCTTATTTAAAATATTGAAGCAAAGCTAACCTACAGCATAGGTTTGATTTGCCATGTTGTATTAATTTTCATTATTCGTTGGTTATCTCTTCTTTATAATCTCTTAATGTGTCACTTTTAATTAGTATGAAAATAATTTTCTAAACTTCAATAAAAAGTAAGTTATCTTCTGTCAAAATTAATGAAATGCTCATAGATTCCATGTGATTGTACAAAGGAATTTTCGATAGTTACATTTAACAGACAGTAGTTATTAAATGTTAATTTTGTTAACCACCCAAAAATATGGATGACCATTAGGTAGTCAGACCTGTTGCTGTGGGATCTTAGTCAGAACCTAATAGAAGATTATTCAATTGCAGACTAATAATAAGATCTTGCATGATACATTTACCATCTCAAAAAGCAGTCTTCCATTTGGTCAGCTTACTCAGTTTCTAATTCAGCTCAAACATCTACTCAAATGTATCATTGATAATCCTTGAGCCTGCTTCTGAAACATTCTAGTAGAATTATTATTTTGAAAAAGAAATGACATGTGGATTTAATTTTAATTAATCATGTCTTTTAATTGCTTAATGCATCTAAAAAAAAGACCTTTTATTTCATTTAATCATGTTATGTGACAGTAATCTAGCAATGGCTAACTTTAAATAATTAACACCTGGTTTACAAATAGTACATAACTCAAAAGGGGAAAAAAAGTGGTCCATCAAGAGAAATTAAAGGTGGTATCAGATCAACATTGCCAAAAGTAGCTGGAACCCTGAGGTTTGGGAAAATTTCAGAATGCAGCATAAGAGTATGAAGGCATTTGAACAGTAGATTGGCACAGCTAGTAGTTCCAGCAAGCCATATTCAAACCTGACCTCAGGTGCCGTCTGTGAGGAGTTCGAATGTTCTCTCTCTGATCCTGAGGGTTTCCTTCAGGTGTTCCAGCTTCCTCCCATGTCCCAAAAATGTTCAGGTTCGTAGGTTAATTGGCCACTGTAAATTGCCCCTACTGTGGCAGAATTGGAGGTGGGGGGCGTGTATTAATGGGGATATGGGGAGAATAATGTAGGCTGAGAATTATGATGTATGATCAGGTTTAAAATAGGTGCTTTTGGTTTGAGCAAACTTGGTGTGCCGAAGGACCTGTTTCCGTGCTGTATCTCTCCATGACTCTATGTATTGAAAAGGAAATGGAAAGTTCAATATGAGAGTAGGCTAATGAGAAATACAAAAACAGGTTGCAAGAGGATTTGTAGAGATATGAAAAGAGGTAAAGATTTACACATGTGGGCCCCTTTCAGACTGATGAAGAATAATTATATTGGGGCATAAGGAAAGGGTGAAGAAATGTTGCCTGTCTTCACAGCTTGAGACACAAAATCACTGATGGGGAAGGATTACAGGTCTAGAGAAAATGAGGACCTCAAAGCATTGTGAAAAAAAGTAATGCTGGAGAAATTAGTGGGGCTGAAAACTAACACATCCCAAGGACCTGAAGACATGTATTCTCAGATTTTGATGGTTATGGAGATAATGGATGCTTTTGGGTTGTCATCTTCCAAAGTTCCTTACATTCTACAACAGTTTCCATAGACTGGAATGTAGCAAATGTAACACCACCATTTCAGAAAGGAGTGAGAGAGAAAATGGGGAACTGTAGACCAGTTCAGTAGGAGGGCAATTATGAAGAAAATGAGGCACTTTAAAAATATTAATAATATTCTGCAGAGTTAACATGGATTAATGAGCACAATATTATGTTTGACAAATCAGTTGAATTTATTTAGAAGTTGTAACTAGAAAATAGATACCAGCAAAACAGTTGATGTGATATGCTAGGACTTTTCAGAAGGCATTTGACAAGTTCCCACACAAGAGATAGTTAAACAGAATTAGAATGCACAATATTGGGGCAATATTTGCTTGTGTGGATTGAGGATTGTCTAATCGATAGAAAACAAAGCAAAAATGTCACTTTTGTGTGGGAAGCTGTGACGTGTGGTTTCCACAAGGATTGCTGCTGGGGCCTTACCTGATCACAATCTGTGTCAATGATTTGGAGGGGCAGATTAATGTAATGTTTCCAAATTTACTGATCACATTCAGCTGGGCTGCAGTATGGGCTGTGAGGGGGTTGCAAAAAAGGATAAAGAAAAGTTAAGTGAATGGGCAAGGAAGTAGCAAATGGAATAATGTGGAAAAGTATGAGGTCTTCTACTTTGATCAAAATACAAGATAGAGCACTTTTTAAAGAGTGAGAGATTCAGTTGTGTTGGTTTTCAGGAGGACCTGGGTAACCCGGTACATAACTCTCTGCAACTTAATGAGCAGGTTCAGCAAGCAACTGGGAAGGCAAACAGTATGTTGGGCTTTATTGCAAGAGGATTGGGTTTGAGAACAAAGATGTCTTGTTCCAATTACATAGAGCCTTGATCTGACTGTGTCTGGAATGTTGCAGAAAGGTCTGGTCTCCTTATGTAAGGAAGGCTATACTTGTTATAGAGAGTGCAATAAGTTCACCAGATTAATTCTTGGGATGGCGGGTTTGTCGTATGATGAGACATTAAGCAGACTAGGCATATACTATCTAGACTTTAGAAGTAAGAGAGATGATCAAAATGAAACATAAAATGCTCAAGGAGCTTGAAAGGTTTGATGTGGAGCTGATGTGTTCCTTGGCTGTGGTATTAGGAAACAAGATCACAGTCTCAAAATATTGGGTCAGCCATTCAGGACAAAGATTGCAAGAAATTTCTTCACCCACAGAACATCAAATCTTGAAATTTATTTCCTGCAATGGTTGTGGAACTCAATTGCTGAGTATACTCAAGACAAATGGACATATTTTTAGATATTAGAATCAAGGTTTCATGGAATTAATGTAAGAAATCAATACTGAACTAAAAGATCAGCTTGAATGTGCACCTATTGGTTCTATTTCTTAAGTATTTTTCACAGTTTGGTCTTTATGCTTGTACATTGATTAGCTGGAACTCTTCTTTGACTGAAATTTTATTTGATGATAATTATATTGAAATTTTTGAGGGTAAATCATCAGAAACATTTTATTTTGGAAGTTCAGTCTGTCGACAATCTGCAAAAAATAATGTTTTTCAGACTGGAACAGCTTTTAAAATATATTGAAAGATTTGGCACATTGCATTCTGTAGATTAAGAGGTGATATTACCAAAGTACTTTTCAGTACAAAATAAAGAAATTACTTGTATCTTACAAAAATTCTTGTCATGTATTTCTTTGTCCCACTTCTACTATTAATTGTATACCAGATTGTGGGTAACTAGTGGGTAACCGTTCAAAACCATTTAGCTTTGAAAAATACAACTGCTCAACTTCCTTTAAATTTTCAAAATATTGCTCTGTGTATTTTTCTGGTGAACTTGTACAGACAATTTTGTGGTTATAAGATTCCAACACCTTTGTTTTGCTGAACACATTTTAGTAAAATAATATAACAGAAGTATACTCTGTGGGAATCTAAATGGAAGTAAACGTGGTAGTACATAATAACGTAGGAATTTTGGGGTACTGGGTCACAGAATATTACAAACATCATCTTAGCTTGATGAGGCTTTAGAATAAGTTAATCGTATTCTTAGTTTAAACAAAGTATCTCAAATATAAAATCCAAGAAGTACTAATAAGCTGATATGAAACTTTAATAAGGTATCAGTTAATTTACTTCATATAGTAATGGGCTCTACACCAATGTGAAGGATATTGAAGGATAAAGAGCCGCACAGAATCATTAGATGGCACTACATATGAAGAAGTCTTCAAGCCAAGACTAATAGATGTTGGTCTTTTATCATTAGAATAATCCAGACATAGAGAGGAGATGATAATTCAAAATTATGAAAGAATGGGGCGGGGTAAATAGAAAACAACTGTTTCTCACAGCTATATGCAAGATATTGAGAAGACAAGCAGGAAAGGTTAGTTCACTGAGAAGAGTGAGGCTGTGGAATTAATGCTGAAGGCAGGAACTATTTCCATTTTCAAGACTTGATTGGATAAATGGATGTAGGGAAGTGGTAGACAGGATATGGAAAAAAGTTGTAAATATGATTACAGTAATTTACTCTTTTGGAAGAAAAAATATATATATTGACATGTTCTATGCTGTAATACCCTTGTATTTCCATGTAAACTTTGCCATGCTTATAACAAACATGCGTTTAGGTTTGCGTTGTAATAAAGGACATTGTTCCTTGGTAGCATGTCATTTCATTATTTATTCAATTTGGGGATGAAGACACCACAGTTAAGGATGACATTCATAGCCCAGTTCTAATTGTCCCTGAGAACCTATTGGTGAGTTGCCTTCTTGGACTGCTACAGTCTGCTGAAAGAACTTTCACAATGCTGTTAGATAAGTAGTTTTCAGATTTTAATCTCACCCTAATGAAGGAATGGCTCCATATGTTCGGACTGTGTGCCTCAGAAGGAAGTTTATATAGGTCTTGGCAAGTCCATGAGTCCCTTCATCTTTCAGGCAGCAGAGATCATCTGTCCAGAAGAAGTTTGCAAAAAGGCCTTGGTTAACTGCAACAGTGCAAATGAAACCACTCTGTGCTGGTAGTGGAGGAGGTGAACGTTTACAATGATGAATAAAGTGTTAATCAAGAGGGAAGCTTTCTTGGCGTGTTGCCAAGCTACCTGAGGGTGGTTGGAGCTGCACTCATCCTGGCAAATGGAGAGTATTCCATCACACTCCTGCCTTGTCTTTGGAGAGTCAGGAGTTGAGTTACCATGACCATAAGACATAGGAACAGAATTAGGCCATACGGCCTGTCGAGTTTGCTCTGCCATTCAATCATGGCTGATTTATTTTTTCTTCTCAATCCCATTCTTCAGCCTTCTCCCCATAACCTTTGACACCCTTACTAATCAAGAACCTATCAACCTCCCCTTTAAAGATACCCAATGACTTGGCC
>JARFYF010000017.1:24749594-24761727 GCA_030265395.1 Rhina ancylostomus | reverse complement strand
ACAGTAACGACAGTGAACAGAGAAGACTTAGTGAATGCTTTTTGACTCCACTAGGACCCTCTGTATCAGGAATGAAGCAGGAAAAATCTTCATAAAAACATACTGTAATAAATCCTCAACATTGGTATAACAGGCTGAACCAAATCAGAACTGAGGAGCTGGATCCTTGTATGACTTTGCTGGCCTTCTCATTCTATGTTATATAATATGTATGTGTGAGGCAATCACTAAGAATTCTTAGCTAACAAGAGGTCAAGAATACATTGCAGGAAACTCCAAAGGAACTACATTTGGTATCAGATGTAAGTATCATTATCTGCCCAGCTGAAGTTAATTATGTAATTTAAACAAGTCTTTTTTCTTTGAGTTTCAATCCAACACTCATACACCATTATATAATAAACTGGACAGGTTTTACAAGAGGTATTGATAATATTCAGCAAGCAGACAGGCTGCTCAGTGAAGGGAAATTGATAGAACCTGAGTGTAAAAATCCCTATTGCTTTTTCACATTTTCAGTAGTTTCTGATTCAGTTGGTTTTTGAGTCACTTTTGATTCACATATTTGCCATCCTTTCAATGCAGATTTTATGGTAATGAAATTCGAGGTAATCAGCTTTTAGTGATTTGCATTTCCAAGCCTGCCTAACCTTTCATCCATTTAACCTCTTGGAGTCGGTCATGGTACTGTTAATCAGGTTCATTAGTGAAAGCTACTTCATAGTTCCATTTCACATTAGATGTTGAAACAAGGTTTCAACACAAGTTGTGAAGTTGTTAACTCAAGAAAATTAATTTCCTTTCAAATGTTTGCTTCATAGTTTCCAGATTGAGATTTAAATTATGAAGGAAACTGAGTGGGCTGTATTATCAACACACAATCATCCCAGCCCAAGTTCCATCCCAACAGTATGAACAAAGAAGCTATGTTAAACAATTATCATCCACAGCTTAGGTCCCAGCAGAAACATCATAGCCAATTCTGAGCTCTGTGTTTTATGAAGGATGTCAAGATCTTGGAGAAAGTGCAGAAAAGGTTTATTAGAATGTGAACAAAATTGAAGGTCTTCAGTTAAGTTGTGGAGAAACTAAAGTCATTTTCCTCAGAGCAGAGAAGGTTAAGGAAGGTTTGATGAAGATACTATAAGTCAACTGGATAAAAGTTTGAAGTGGTGAAATATGCAGGTTAGAGGAGATACAAGAATAGGCACATGGGCTGTGTGGCCTTCCACTGCACTGTATGGTACAATGATTTTTTTTGGACCTCTGCACTTTATGAAGATGTACTTCTTTATTTTGTGTCCTCAAATAGATTGCAAGGAAATCTTTGCCTGTACCTGAGCAATTCCAAGTAGAATGGGAAAGGAATCTCAGGTTGGAAATGCAATAGCACCAGAGGAAGTGTGCTAAAAGTGAATTGTGCAGTCCACCAACAAATACTTTGGTCATGACCTTGCCATAACAAAATTCAGTAACTCCCAAGGACTAATGTAACAGGCACTACTGACCAACTCTTCACACATTATTTTGTGGGTTATGCTATTGTTGTGCATGCAATAAATTTTCAGGTAAGAATTAGACTGGGATCTGATCCAGGGTGTCACAATCTAGAAAGGAATTAGGGAGCCATCAGGTTCTTGTTGGAATTATTTAGGGAATTGGGATCTTAGTCAAGGTTTGTGTCGGGGAGTTGAAGATGACAAGAGGCTAAAGAGATCAGAGTGCCAACAATGTGATGGGGCATCTGGGTATGGAGTATTAAGAGTAATCAGGGAGTCAGGGATATGTAGAGTCAGGTTTGATTAGGAGATCTGTTGTGAGATCTGTTCATTTAATAGTTTGGCAACACGGAGCAGGAAAGGGAGGAACAGAAGGAAACAGACCTGAGTGAGTAATTGGCTGGTTTAGAACCTGCTCAAAGAGCAGCACGATTGAAACAGAATTGTTCTGATAACGTCCAATGACAGGCACGCCACAGAATAATTTCCCAGTCAATGTTCTAAAGAAGCACTGTGTGAATTATAGGATTCCACATACATCTGAATTGAAATTTGTGGTTAGAAATGCTGAGTTGAATTTAGAAGTGGCACGATTTGACCAGGAAATTGCCTCTCCTCAGAGATAATTGATTTTCATGCAGGTAGTGCTGAAGGAAACAGTGCTCTTCATACAGATTTCCAGCCTTCAACTCTGTTAAAGGTTGACTTCTGAGTGTTCGTGAAGTCCTGGGTTATTTTCCTGTGTTGGTTGGGATGCATCTCAAGGCAACAATCATCTGCCAGCTGTTTATTCTGTAAAAAAATGCACCTACAAGGTATCAATGAAATTTATCAGTTTATTCTATTATTAGAAAGCAAATGTACTCAACTCTTGAGTGAGTTCAATCATCTAAAAGCAGCTGTATCTTTTGTGAGGAACATATTGTATGACTAATCAGAGCACCTGCCAGTGATATTCTGGGCAATTGGAAGTCTTGATAACAGACTGCAAGTTAAGATCTGTTGCCTTCCTCTCCTGTCATTATAAAAGTCAACTCAATAACAGTATTAACAATGCTCAGACATCAAAGGTTATGAAAGACAAATAATAACTATAAATTCTTCAAAGAGTGAATCAAAAAAATCAAATGAGATAATCCAGCTCTGCCAAGATATTAAAATGTCATTATCAGAGGAGCAGAGCATGGAAGCAGATTATTTGTTGAACATAGAACATCATTGCACAGTACAGACCCTTCAGCCCACTACGTTGTGCTGACCTTTTAGCCTACTCTAAGATCAATCCAACTATTTCCCTCCCACATAACCCCTCCATCTTTCTATCACTCATGTGCCTATCTAAGAGTCTCTTAAATGTGTCTAATGAATCTGTCTCTACCACTACCCCTGGTAGCGCATTCCATGCACCCAAAACTAAAAACTTTACCTCTGTATCCCCCATGTAAATTCCTCCAATCACCCAAAAATTATGCACCCTCATGTTAGCCATTTCCACCCTGGGAAAAAGTCTCTGGCTGTCCACTTGATCTATGCCTCTTATCACCTCATACAGTTCTCAGGTCACCTCTTATCCTCCTTTGTTCCAAAGAGAAAAGCCCTAACTCACTCAACCTATCCTCATAAGACATGCTCTCCAATCCAGGTATCATCCTGGTAAATCTCCTCTGCACCCTCTCTAAAGTTTCCACATCCTTCCTATAGTGAAACAACAGAACTGAACACAATATTCTAAGTGTAGTCTAACCAGAGTTTTATAGAGCTGCAGTATTATCTCGCAGCTCTTGAACTCAATCCCCCAACTAATGAAGGCCAACAAGCCATATGCCTTCTTAACAACTCTATCAACTTGCATTGTATCTTTGAAAGATCTATGGACTTGGACACTAAGAGCCCTCAGTTCTTCCACACAGTTAAGAATCCTGGCATTAACTCTGATTTGTGCCTTCAAATTCAATCTTGCAGAGTGAATTACTTCACACTTTTCTGGGTTGAACTCCATCTGCCACTTCTTAGCCCAGCTCTGCATTCTATCAATATCCTGTTGTAACCTACAGCAACCTTCTACACTATCCACAACACCACCAACATTTGTATCATCAGCAAACTTACTAACCCACCCTTCTACATCCTCATCCAAGTCATTTATAAAAATCGCAAAGAACAGATCTTAGTGGTCACCAACCTCCAGGCAGAATATGCTCCATCTACCACCACTCTCTGTCTTCTATGGGTGAGCCCATTTTGAATTCACACAACCAAGTTCCCCTGGATCCCATATCTCCTGACTTTCTGAATTAGGTAACAGTTAAAGTGAAGTAAAGTTAGGTAAAGTTAGGAAACATTAAGTGAAGTTTCTATATAGGGTGATAGAAATTGGGAACTCTATTCCATAAATGGTAATTGGTGCTAGATCAATCATTAATTTTAATTGTGAACTTGAATGATTTGAGCATAATTACGATGGGTTATGGGCATAAAGACTTATAAAGGCAGGTAAGAAATCAGACATTCAATGGTAGAATAGATCTGAAAGATCTAATTCTTTTATCCATGTCTCTAAGTTAAAGTGTTCAGCAGTGCTTTGTAAACGTTATTGGCAAATTTGGGGAAATACAGGAATGTGTTATTTAATATTATAATAGGAATGACCACAACTTATATTTAGGTGCTTTCTGTGACCAGAGGACAAAGGTCTAAAGTGATTGGCAAAAAATCCAGGGGTGAGGCAAGGAAAATCTTTTTTATATGGTGAGTAGTTACAATCTGGCAGGCAGTGCCTGAATATGCAGTAGATCAGATTCAATTGTGGTTTTCTGTAAAGAATTGGATACATATTTGAAGGTAAATTAAATTACAGGGCTTTGGGGAAAGAGTGGGAGAGTGGGGCTGACTAGATTCCTCTGCAAAGAACTGGTGCATAGTTATTGGGTTGAATGATCTTCATCTGTGCTGTAGCAATTCTATAATTCCATATGGCACCTTAAAATTTCAAATCCTCCTAAGAATATTTAATATTGAACAAAATTTGATAAATTGAGCTACCTTAGGGGATGTTTGGGTAAATAACCAATAGCTTAGAATTTTAAGGAAAATAACAGTGAAGAGTTTTAGAGACTAAACTCTAGATTGCAGGGCCAAGGTATTTGGCGATATGACTACCTGTGGTGGTGTGATTAAGTTCAGGGATGATCAAGAGGTAGTACAATACAATTTTAAAACAAATGTTATGTGACAGAAAGTCATTATTGGTCAGCAGGTACTGGGACAGTTGGTGAATAGGATATGATCCAGGCATTAGAGTTTTGATGGAGTTCCAGTTTACAAAGTGTACGAAGATAATACTGTCTGTGGACATCATTTTATAGGCAGTACACCACATCTCAAACATATACACTGTGAAATCACCTTTGGCACAAATATTGTATAAGAAATGTGCAAAGGCTGGACCACAGGTTGGGAAATCATACTATCATAGAGTCATCCAGCATAGAAACAGGCCCTTCAGCCCACTAAATCTATGCCGACACTTGGTGGGCTGAAGGGCAACCATTCTTATCCTATGCTAAATCTGTTTTACTCTCCCCACATTCCCCTCAACTAACCTCTAAGCTCCACCACTCCATTAGTGGCAATTTACAGCAGTCAATTAACACACCAACCCACAAATCTTGGGATGTTGGAGGAAACCGGAGCAACCAGAGGAAGACTCACATGGTCACAGGGAGAATTTACAAACTCCACACAGGCAGCACCAGGAGTCAGGATTGAACACAGGTTGCTGGAGCTGTGAGGAAGTGGCTCTACCAGATGTGCCACTGTGGCACCTCTAGAGATGTATATCTACATTTTTCAGAGGTGTCCAAAATTTGAGTGGAGGGAGAAGGTGGTGAGACAACAGGTAACTGGAGGATGCAGGTTAAAGTAATTAACAATAAAATCAAGAGAGAATAGAGTTTTTTTTAAACACAGGATGAAGCGTATGGAATAATAATTTTGAAAGGGAAATTGAAAAGAGAAAAGAATTCTGACCCATGGAGATAGAGCAAGGAGAAGAACTGATGGGGATAGAGGAAGGAGAAGAATCTTCAATAAATAAGCCCAAGCACAATCTTGCATGGTGCATCATTCTATGAATACATTATGAAGGACTTTCAGGTGACTGAGTGATGCACCTTAAGCAAAATGTCAATGGAAATATTCTTTCACTGTAGACCAATGGAGCAAGTGTGAATTCTACCTAACTGTCCAGCTATCCATAGTTTTATATTTGAGAAGATCAAGACCTTAAACTAGCAATATAATTTTATAACAGTATAACATTATGAGATCTTGCGTGGAATTGACTGAATACGACCATCACAATTGACCTGGGCCTTTAGCAAAGGAAAGGTTTATTGTGCCATCTTTGTAGCTGGGCCTAAAGTTAATCCTTGTGGAAACACAGCTGCAAGCAGTGTGGATAGTTTTGTTATTCACAACTGTCCAAGTAACTTACCTAAATAGATTACAAACAAGGATTTACAGTATGTGGATGGACTGGAGAATCTGGGCTTCTTCTTAGAGTAGAGAGAGAGAGAGAGATTTCATAGAACATGCTGAAAATTAAAAACAATTTGGATAAAATAAATAAAGAAAAGCTGTTCTCGGTGAGTAAATATTTAATGGCTAGAAGACACAGATTTGTCAGTTAGCAAAAGAACCAAAGACAACACAAAGAAGAACTAACTACCCAAGGAAAGATTAGTATTTGGAAAAGACTGTTTGATAGGGTAGTGAATACAATTGTAACCTTCAAAGGAAATTGGATAAGTATTTTAGGGGGAAAAATTGCTGAAGTGGGAGTGGGACTTACTGAATTGCTGTTTGGAAGAGTCGACACAGATTTAATTGGGC
Source organism: Rhina ancylostomus (assembly GCA_030265395.1). Lineage (NCBI taxonomy): Eukaryota > Metazoa > Chordata > Chondrichthyes > Rhinopristiformes > Rhinidae > Rhina > Rhina ancylostomus. The sequence continues at coordinate 24,755,335 of JARFYF010000017.1, read as the reverse complement.
ATATGGCCTCCTTCTGTGCCATAATTTCACAATTCAATACCATGAATTCTATTCAATACCATGAATTCAATACCATGAAGATGGAATAAAGTTTCAGCACAGACTAGGAGGGCCGAATGGCCTGTTTTCTGTGCTGTAGTGTTCTATGATTCTCAAAAAAACAGATTATTTTTTACTTTGCATTATGAATTTCATTTATGTTAAAAATGAGCACCACCGCCTTCTCTTTCCAGATTTTATATGAAGAATGTAAAAATGTAACTAAACAATCCATTTAACGACTATGAAAGTATAGAATGCTGTACTCAGCAGGTCAAGCAGCATCTGTGAAGAGAGAAAAAGATTTAATATTTCAGGCTGATGACCCTTCATCAGAACTGAGAAAAGTCAGCAAACAAATGTCTCGAGAAGGGGGAGGAATGGAGAGATGTCCATCCCATGTCTTTAGATCTCCACCCTATCATTGGCATTCCTTTTGTACTCCCCCGTCCTTCCTTTGTTCTGAGCCTGAAGCACTTCTGATTTTTTAACTTTTCTCAGTTCTGATGAGAGTTCTTCGACCTGAAATATTAATTTTGTTTCTCACTCCACAGATGCTGCCTGACCTACAGAGTATTTTCATCTATATTTTTATTTCAGATTTACAGCATCTGCATTCTTTTCCTTTTAACTCATTTTAGCTGGAGGACTTTTCATGTTACATAGAATATACAGTTCAGAAATAATCAATTGAGCCCAATTGATCCATTCCAATGTTTATGCACCTACATCACTTCGTCTAACCCTGTAAGTGTATCCTAAATGTTGTTGCCTATATTTTCTCATCTATTTATTCTACTTTGTCATTTGATCTCCTACATATATGTTAGTTACATCATTCAAGGAACAGAGAAAAGGATAAAAAGAATGAACAGTATCGTCCTGTGGTAGTCACTTTAAAAGGAACCATTAACTGGAACTACTGAACATTTTCTTTATATTATTACCACAACAAAATGGATGTGCAATTTTTCTTTCCTGGAAATTCAAAAGGATTATATGTGAATTAATTCATTATAATTCATTTGAAATATATTACACCCCTAAACATCTAGGTCTCGTGCCTTAAGCCTTTATTCATACCCTTTTCAAAATCCTTCTACCCATTGATCTTTTATCTTAAAATCAGGGTTTTGCACTGAGCTACAGAGAAAATAGTGCTTACTGTCTTCTACTTTGCCTTCTACAAAGTAGAAAATGTTTCTTATCAGGTCAATTCACAATTTTAATTTCATTCCCCATTGCTGGGAGATTTTAATTTAAATAAAAATCCATTGTAAAGACCACAATTAACTTGAAAGCAAGAACATGAGATTTCTGCCTAACTAAATGGTAAATTTCTTCAAGCTAGGTGTCAAATTTAACTTCCAGGCCAATGCATCAGGGCATTGAGAAAAGCACAATTGGGCTAAATCATTAAAAAACCATTTCTGCACCCCAGCAGAGAAAACACAGATTAAGTAATTACTGCATATTGAGGCTCGAAACACCAAGCACACACTCAAAAAGGCAAATGTGAGCATTTGCAAAATAAATTTTAAAAACTTGCTACACCACTATTGACAAGTTAAAGTACACAGAATCAACAGCATGAAGATCTTGTAGCAAAAGAGTCATCATCTGAACTTCTACTTTATTAGTGCTTCATCCCAAGCTCTTGGGTCACCAAAAATTATTTCTTGTAACTTCACATTAAGACATGATAAAGGTCCAACAATAGTGATTGATCACATAGAATAAGTACCTTCAATAAAGGGAAACATTCTTATGTATACAAACTGTTCATGATTGAAATATTGGATCTGTAGTTATCTAATGGAAAAATAATACTAAACCTTGAGGTGAGGAGTTTCTGTGTTAATCTAGTTCCTTGGAAACAATATTGTTCGTGTTTCTGCGAAATACATCCCGGTGACTGATTTTCATTCTCTAATGATGGCAATGCTATTTCCCCAAAAGATTCAAACAAGCATAAGACCGAATACATTACATTTCATTTTTGAACCTCCCAAAATAATTATTTTCCTTCAGATTAAATTTAAACTAATCAATACTTTTTGCTTACATCCAAGCTTGATAATCTCACTTGAAATCAATGTCAATCATAGTAGAGAGGAACTCTGATCTTTGCTTAATTGGAATATTTACAGAGAAAATATTTGTTAGTGTCCTCTACTTTGCCTTTTACAAATAGAAAATGTTTGTTTAATTGGGATAGAATGTTTTGCTCTGTATATTACATCCCTTCTAATGGTGATTGCGACCAAATAATACAAACAGTAGGAACTGTATTTGGACATAGTAAAATTCTCTGAGTTTACTGTAGGAATTTGAAGATTTGTTTCCTGCAACTCAGCAAAGAAGGAAAAGCTACCGGGCTTCTTTATAAGTGCCTCAATTTTGAAGGGAGCATCTCAGATTGATCTGAGCACAGTGATAATATACTGAGTACTTTTCTTCCCTTGAAAAAAATGCAGCACGTCTGTTCAAGTCAAATTTGAGAAAGCCTAGAAAATTAATACCATAAAATACAATTTCTATAGTTCATTTTACTGGTCCTGCTTTACGAGTTAGTTACTTGCTCTTTTAACCCACTGAAGAGAACAGGCACACGTAAATTCAGTTACCAGTTTTTGGGGGTAAACTTGTGGGCCAGGGAAATGGATCTTGAAATTTTCCCCTTCTTTGTTCCTCAGCTTCTAATTATTGCCTCATTTAAGTTTAGGAAAATGTGAAATGGGAATTACAGGCACGGACTCACAGCCTACCAGTAAAAGGGCTATGGGTGGATACAACATGTTACATTTTTGTTTCATTAAAAAAATTGAAATTATATCTGGACATGAAGATTCAGAATTCCAAAGGTACTAAAATGAAGATCTTGCTCTTCCTATGAATCACATCTAAAGCTCCAGAGAAATCAATAAATATTGAAGCTTCTTCTCTTTAATAACATTATATGATCATTCATAGAGGCGGTATACACTCAAGGTATTTCATCTAGACTACATGGAAAGGTTAATGAAGAAGTACAATATAATTATGTGATCTAACACTTCTGTAACTGGCAGTGAGATATTTTGTTTGTAGATACAAATATCTTGATCAAAGACACTGTTGAAACTAGAAGCTGTTGAACAACAATAATATGCATTTATATAGCATCTTTAACATAGACAAAACCATGGTGTTTCATAGGAGTATAATCAACTACTCACCGATAACTGGAATTTTATCAAGGTACCTGTGCTATCCACAACTTGTTCTTTAAAACCAGGAGACTATACCATCAACTTTGCACCCTTCTATGCATTTTGTGGGCATTTTCATTTGGCAGATGACAACCTGGTAAAACGTAGCCAGAGAGCAACTGACTGACTTTGTGGGTTAGTAGATAGCATTACCCGAGTATCAGCACTCCTTTTACAATATTATTGTTTCAGACCCAGGACTGGCAGCCATTGATGCAAAGTGAGCAATTTATTAATTCTATACAACTATTCCAACAACAAGTGTGCCTTCAACTGACCAAACTGCAGTCATAGAAAAGTCCAGAACTAGTGGAGGCCCTGATCTTTTGAATGAAGAATATAACAAGAGGACTTTGGCAGAAAAAAATTGAAAACTTGGAAAATAGATAATACAAACATGTTTCATTTTTAGTAGAAGTACTGACTATTATTATGACCCTGTGCATTTCTTTGCATGTGTCATCAATGTAACAGTTCATCTACAAAGTTAAAATGCAACAAGCTTTTAAACTGCTAGAAAGCACCATTGATCTACTTTACAAATATTGTGCTGGGGGCTTTGATGAAGTACATAGACTGTAATCTAGCCAATTAATGTACAGTCTGCATGTTGCAGCTCTGCACAGAGCATGGAAAGCTATTGCAGCAACATTGTACACATCAGCCTATGAGAAGGTATTGCTTTCATCCAGTTTGGTTAGAATTCAACTGCTAACTGTAGTAAATCATTGAACAGTACAGAAATGTTATTTGTCTGATTAGTTTATTGGCAATCAGAGAGCAGTGACAATTTATTATCAATTATACAAAGGTGTAAAGTACAAATTCATTTGGTTTGATAACTCCAAATCCCTGACTAAATCAGTGCGGGGTTTCCCTAGTTTATATTAATAAAAGGTTTCCCTAATCATTCAGTACTCTTATATAAGAGTTCTTTGTTGGTTGTTTTAAGACATGATAATGTAATATTTGTTTCCAAACTTCCTTGAAACATTTTGAATTTGATTGTCATAATTATTTTATCACTGATTTCTAACTCAGCCTAATTCAGATCTATGGTTTGTAAACAATGATTTTTGAAATTGCTCTGAAAAACACTGGATACTTGAGTTTTAAAATCATGATTTCAATTCATCATGAATTTCAAATATACAATTCCGTTTCTGTATGTTTTCCAATAGGAAATAAGATCCAATGTACAACTACAGTTTCTGTATTATTTTAAACTTCGTTGAACATTGCATGACAGAAATTCCTGCAGTTGATAACATGCAACCTAAAATTTTATTCAAATATACAAGTTGCCTCAGACAGCACAAAAATGCCTATTAAGATAAAAAAAAGTTGTTGCCTTTTGTGACTCAGAGTTCAATGGTATGAATTTGTCAGTTTTTTTCAACAAAAAATGTTTTTTTGCATGTAAGCAAATGTTTACTCTCTGATAATGTGTGAAGATTTTATGCTTTAAAAGGGAATGTTGACTTACAAATTATATTCTTCATGATATAATTTTAAAGAAATAGTTCAAAGTTACATCAGGTCTTCGTCTTTGCTTTCATATATTTTCTCAATCTGTTTTCCCTCAAAAATAATTAAGAATGCCTTGCTTTACAAATGTTGCATATGATTGAATCTAAAACATTGTGACTTAATTAAATCCCTTCAGTAACCTGTTGAGGTGATGCAAATATTGTTCTTACATTTATAACATTTGACTTCAATGAATATGCTTTCAGATCACTCTTGTTCAATATGTTAAAAGTCTCTTGGGATCTTACTGAATTACTTGTCACATTTTGAAACCTGCAAATAGTATCAAAATTGCACAATTCACCCTAGTGTATTAATGATACTTGGTTCAACCCAAATAACAAATCTGTAATAGGAAAATGCCCACATTTAAAATTTACTTTGAGTTTTAAAAGTATTTCTTTAAACATACATTAGTATAAATTTTCTGGGTTCATAATACAAATAATCAAAAATATACAATTTGTGAAAACATACTCTGTGGTTTAGCATCTTCAAACAAAATAATGATCATGCATTTCATGTTACAGTTGTACTAAACGCTGGTTAGGCCACACTTGAAGTATAGGGTGTAGTTCTGGTTGCCACACGATAGGAAAGAGGTGATGAAGCTTGAGAGGGTGCAGAAAAGATTCAGAAGGGTTTTGCCTGGATTGGACGGCTTGGATCATAAAGAGAGATTGAATAGGCTGGGACTGTTTCCCCATGAGTAAAGGAGACTGAAAGGTGACATGATAAACCATAGAACCATTGAAAACTACAGCACAGGAAACAGGCCATTTGGCCCTTATAGTCTGTGCCAAAACATTATTCAGCGAGTCCCATTTATCTGCACCGAGCCCATAACCCTCTAGACCTCTCTCGTCCATGTATCTATCCAATTTACTCTTAAAAGTTAAGAGTGAGCCCGCATTTACTACA
>JARFYF010000017.1:24707151-24720727 GCA_030265395.1 Rhina ancylostomus | reverse complement strand
TAACATTTTTACTTTTATTTTACTTATTATCATAAGTAGTTATTAATAAAGTCGTTTTTAACACTTATACATGTCTCGGTGTGTTTCTGTGGTTGCTGGTACGTAACAATATGAACGTGATTCACTGAGATTCAACTCCAGGATTCAATACAATTCTGGTCACCATATTATAAAACATAAATAGACACAGTAAAAGGGTCAAAAAGATGTATGAAAGTTTTTAATATGAAAACTAAATTTATATTCATCCTGAACTGAAGTTTGTATCTCAGGAAAGATTGAACATATCTGGGATTCTCTCTGGAAAAAAATCAATGCTAAGGGAAACCTGAGAGATGTCTTCATGACTAATAAAGGGCTTAACAAAATAGGGAAGATGCTTCCATTAATATACAAGATGGAAACAAGGAGCTGAAAATACAATAAGACATTCCAGAGAAATTCCTTTATCCAGAGAATATGGCACTTGTTATCATGAGGTAGTTGAGAAGGATGGTACACATCTAAGGCGAATCTCTTCAAGCACATAAAAATGGAACAGAAGTACATACTGGCCAGATTAGGAGGATGATAATGTTGGAAGTCCAATGGAACATAAACATTGAGGTGCATATCTAAATAGCTCATTCCTGTGCTGCAAATACTTTGTACTCCTGATCCTAGAACCAGACTTTGTACATACTAATCCACATGTACTGTACATACCTTCACCTTCTTTCCCCTCATTCTTCAGGAGGAACATATCAGTATATACAATGCCCTTTTCTACATCTTTCTTCACTCGCTACAGGAAGAGAAAATATACAATACAAATCATTTACAAAGTTGAAAAAAATTGCAAATAACATTTAAAAAACTATTTGCTGCTTTGTGAAGGAACAATGCATCTTAAAGCTAAATGGAGGATGAAACTGTTGTGTTATCAGTCAGCTAGTAGCTTGACAAGGATACATCAAGGCATCTTGTTAAAATAATAGTGTGTGTAATGGTGCATACGTGCTCCAATAGAACAAAACTTCCTGTGAAATCAGCACGGAATTGAATCAGGCTTCCAAGTGGCCTGATTTCAAGATGCAAAAGGAGATGACAGGTAGATTAAGCTGACTTCATTTATAACTAATTTATGTGCTTGTGCTGATTTCGATTCCATTCACAACTTCTTGAAAAATGGAAATAAAAAAAATCTGCAGATGCTGGAAATCTGAAAGAGAAAAATAAAATGATGAGGACACACAACAAATCAGGCAGCATCTGTGGAAAGAGAAACAAGAGATAATGTTTCAGGTTGAATACCCTTCATCAGATCTTTGTCTTTAACCTGAAACCTTAATGCTTTTTTCTTTCCAAAGATACTGCCTGACCTGTTGGATATTTCCTGTTTTCCCTCAGAAAATGAATTATCCCACACCTTCAGGCAGCAGACAACAGCAGACCACATTCAAACTCCACAACTATCAATGAACAACCATATCCATTAAAACAGTTATCAACCTACACTTAATATTCAAAAACATTGCCGTCATGAAGCCTCACAATGTCAACATCCTGGGGATCAGCATTGACAAGAAACTCAAATGGACCAGCCACATAAATAATGTGACAATAAGAACAGGTCAGAAGCTGGGTATTCACACTCATCTCCAAACTCCCCAGTTCCTTTTTAACCATAGACTTGGCAGTGAGGATCTGATAAAATATTTACCACCTGCCTGGATTGTTGCAACTTTCACAACCATATTATCACCATCCAGTTCAAAGCAACCAGCTTAATTGGCATCCCATCCACTTCACTATACTCTCTCTCCAGCAATACAAAGTGTGCTTTTTAATTATTCACCAAGCCTACTCCAACAGTATCTCACAAATGCATGACCTCCACCTGCATAGAGGTACTTGGGAGTACCACAACCTACATTCAGCCTCCAATAAAAAAAATCATCCTGACATGGAGATACATTAGCATTCATTCCTTCAATGGAGTTACATCTGGGAACTTCCCACTCAACAGCACTGGAGAGCACTTTAACCAGGAATATTACCATTTCAAAATGGTAGTTCAACATTTTCTCAAAAATAACTAGAACTATACAATGAACACTGGCCTCATTGGAAATGCCCACATTCTGTATATTAATACATTCTGTATTGAAAGGAAGTATAAAACAGAGGGAAAGAGATAACAATTGGAGATGGGGTAGGGGTGGTGTGAACACTTAGTGTACACACACTGTAATCTTGAATGGCACTGCTTTTACAAAAAATGAACAGGAGACAGTGCTTATCAATTTAATATCCCAGTGATTTGTGGACAAGGACACCTAGGACCTTTGAACACCAACACCTTTTAATCTCTCACCATTTAAAATATACCCCATCTTTCTATTTTTTCCCCTACCTAAGTGGATGTCCCATCTTTCTATTTGTTTCCTATCTAAGTGGATGAACACAAGAACATAAGAAAACAGGACCAGAAGTAGGCCCCTAGCCCCCTGAAACCTGCCCCACCATTCAAAATTATCATTGTTGATCTGCCACTGGCTTCATCTCCTTTTATGTCAGTTCCCTACAGTCAATAATTGCCTGATCTTTCAAAACTTTAGATACCTCCAATGATATCATCTGGGGTAGGGAATACCAGATTTGTTACCGTCTTTGAGAAGTGCAATACTTCTCATTTTATTTCAATTGCCATATCCTTGTCCATCCATTTAATCAGTTTGTATCCTACCCAAAACCCCTTGACATCTTCCCTTCAGACCACACTTACACCTGTCTTTGTATCATCAACAACTTGGGTATGTTACACTTGATCCTCTTACCTAAATCGTTCCATTTTCTGTCTGTGAACCAATTCTCAATCCATGCCAGTATATTATCCAATACCATATGCTCTAATTTTGTTAAGTATTCTTTCAGACATCTTATCAAAAGCCTTCTGGAAATCCAGATGCACCACATCAACAAGTTCGCCATTATCTATTCTGCTAGCTACAACCTCAAAAGAATTCCACAAATTTAACAAATACGATTTTCCTTTTATAAATCCATGTTGACTTTACCTAGTCCTCATTATTATTTTCCAAGTTCCCCATTACCATATGCTTAATAATAGAATACAGCAATTGCCCTTCAACTAATGAGAAACTAACTGGTTCATAACTCCCCATTTCCTTTCCCTTTTCTTAAGTAATGGGACTAAATTTGCTGCCTTCTAATCTGTGGGAACCATTCTAGAATCTATGCAATTTTGAAAGATGATAATCAGCCATCCCCTTCAAAACACAAAGGTGCAGGTCATCAGATACTGAGAATTTATTGGTGTGTTCCCATTAATTTCTCCAAAATGGATTTTTTTCCTAATTTCTTTGAGCTCTTCATTCATCTTAGACCTATATATTTTTCACTATTTATGGACAATTTCTGTGTCTTTTACTGTGAAGACTGACAAAGCATCCGTTTTATTTCTCTGCCATTTCTTTATTCCCCAATATAATTTCTCCAATCTTAGTCTGCAAGGGACCTACTAACTTGAGCTAACCTTTTCCTTTTTATAAACTTACAGAAACTTTTACAGTCTATTTATGCATTTTCCTAGTAGACTATTCTCATATCTTTATTACTATCTTGCCTCTGTATTGAATCAGGAATTTTACCAATTGTCAAGCTCACTGCATGTTTTCAAAATTATACTTTTCCTTTGATCTAATATCATCATTAACTCTGTTTGGTGGCACAACTGTACCACTTTTCCTGTTGGGTTTATTAGCCTTAAAAAGGATTTATAAACCATGTACAGTATAAGCTCTTTACATGTTATCCATTACTTGTTTATGGTCATACCTTTTAACAGAATATCCCAATCTATCACAACCTCACCTCTTGCCTTCAAAGTATGTTTCATTCAGACTTAAGAGCTGTGTTTCAAATTGAACTACATCATTCTCAATTTTTATGTACAATTCTATCATTCTGTAATAACTGTTCCCTGCAGGTTCTTTAACTACATAGATCAATTAACCCTTTCTCATTCCACAGTACTAGATCTAAAAGAGCCCATTCCCTCATTGATCCCTCAACATACTGTTTTAGGAAACCATTCCTTAAACACTCCACAGATCCATCATCCATACTGTTATTGCAAATTTGGCATGCCTAATCCTTGCCTAGATTAAATTACCACCACCTCCCCAACATCTGTATTACCATTGTTAGATGCACTTTTAGCTTTCTCATTTAAATTTTGTCTTGCATGACAATTATTCTTTGGGAACTTGTACACAGATCATACAAACTGATTCTACTTATTGATCTTCTAAGCCATGATCCTTCCTCTCCACTGTCTTTATCCCATGCCAAGGCTATCCACCTTCTATTTCACCCATCTATTCTGAAAATATCCTGGAATATTTCATTCCCAACCTTGATCACTTAGCAACCAGATTATACTAATTTATTTTTATTTGTGGCATTAATTCACCCATCTTGTTACAAATGTTGTGTATATTTCTCCTGGCTGAAGAGTCTAGAACCAGGGAGCAGAGTTCCAGAACAAGGTACTGGCCATTTAGGACTGAGATGAGGAGATACAGTGGTGTAACCTATGGAATTCTTTAACTGGAGGACAGTGGCAGATTTGTCAATGAGTTCATTCAAAACAGTGATGAATAAATTTCTGGATGTTAAATAAAATCAAGATATGGGGTTGGTGCTGGTAAATGATACTGGGGTAGAAGATTAGCCATGACCATGATGAATAATGAAGCAAACTTAATAGACCCAAACCCATTTCTTATATGATCTTATTAGAAGACCAATGTGGATTTATTAGAGGCAAATTGTGTCTAACCCAGTTTAAGGTGACAGGTGATCAATGAGGGGTAAAAACAGATGATGTGATACAGATAGAATCCAAAATACAGTGCCACACAATAGTCTTGTCATCAAGATTGGAGGCCTTGAAATAAACCATGGATGGATGGAAAATTGGTTGAGGGGAAACAACAGCAGTGTAAAGTTGTTTTAGATTGGAGAAAAGTACAAGTTCACCAGAGGATGATACTAGGACCATTGTTTCTTTTAATACGTATCAATGATTTGGACTTGCATGTACAGGGCACAATTCCTAAATCTGCATTTGTCACAAAACATGGAGGGATAATGAATGGTGAGGTATAGACATCAAGCGATACAGATAGGGTGGTGAAATGGTGAGATAGGTGGCAGGTGAAATTTAATGCTGAGAAATGTGAAGTGTTACATTTTAGTAGGAAAATTGAAAAATGGCCAATATAAACTCAAGGGTACAAATCTAAAAGAACAGAGATACTTTAGGATACATGTGCAGAGCGCATCAAAAATGGCAAGGCAGTTTAGTAAATTGTTTTGCAAACAAAAAGCACACAGGATCCTAGACTTCATAAACAGTAACATAGCTATATCTGGAGTATCATGTCGAGTTCTAGGTACCACACTTTAGGAAAGGTGCAAAAATCTTGTAGAGGGCATGAATGAGATCTATCAAAATGATTCTCAAAATTAAGGACTTTAGTTATGTCCATACATTGTGAAGGGCGGGTTTGTTCTCTCTGGAAAAGAACTGCTCAAAGAGATATTTAAATAATGAAAAGTATCAACAGAGTAGTTAGAAAGAAACTATCTTACTGGCAAAAGGGGTCAAGAACTAGGGAACATGGAATGAAGTTGATTGGCAAAAGAACTAGGAGTGCCATGGGGAAACTTTTCCTTTCCACCATCCCTCCTCCCCCATCCACACACAAACAAAGAGCAGTTAGGGTCTGGGAGATTAGTTGGGAGAGTAGTCAAGGCAGTCAATTGTAACATTCAAAATGGAGCTAGGTAAGCATTAGAGAGGAAAGAATTTGCAAGGCTACGGGGAAAGGGCAGCTGAGTTGCACCAGCTGAACTACTTTTATTACAGAAGGTCAGTACAATGGCACAAAGATGCAAATAGCTTCCTTTTGTGTTGTTAACGATTCCATGATTCTGTAAGAGAAGAGTCCTCCTTTGTCTGGATGACTGTAGCTCCCACAATAGTCAGGAAATTTGACACCATTCAAAACAAAGCAGCACACTTGATTAGAACTCCATTCTTCAGTCTAAAACTTTCATTCCCTCTACCACTGGAATATTTTGGCTATTGCGTATACAAGAAGCAATACAGTTACTTGTCCAAGTTGCCTCTGGTTAACATGGGTTTAGATGGGCGGTGCAGACTTGGGCCGGAAGGGCCTGTTACCGCACTGTAATTTAAGTTTTTTTAAGGAAACTTGAATGACCCAGTTTGCGATTTGTGCAAGATTGGGAATAGTGAAGTGAATGTATTTTATCTAATAAATGTTTCCTCTAAAACTTTGATCACTGACAATACACGTATATGAAAATGTAGATACTGGAGAAGGTAGTCGTGGACTTTAGGACAATACTGATGAGATGGTAAGAGAGGCAAAGCAATGGTAGATGGAATTTAATCCTGATAAGTGTGAGCTGATGCTTTCAGGGAAGATTAATAAAGCTACAGCATACACAGTAAATGGTAGGGCCCTAGAAAATATAGGGTACAGAAGGACTTTGTTGTACAAGTTCAAGGACCCTCGAAGGAGGTAGTGCAAGCTGATAAGGTGCTTAAGGCAGCATCGGGATACTTGCTTTCCTCAGCTAGGACACAGAATTTAAGAGCAGTGAGGTTATGGTACAACTTTATAAAACTTGGTTAGGCCATGGCTGCAGTACTGTGCAGCAATCAGAACTGCTCACTATAGAAGGATATTATTGTACTGAAGGTTGCAGAGGAGATTTACCAGAAGTTTGCCTGGGATGGAGGGTTTCAGTAATGAGAAGAGATTGTATTGACTGGTTTGTTTTCCTTGGAGAGAAGGCTGGGGTGGGGGTAGGCTAAGAATGGAATTTAATTGAGGTATACAAAATTATGAGGCATAGATAGGGGAGACAGTAGGAAATTTTGCAATGAACGGATATTTAAGCAGATGGAAAGGTGAAAGACAGTGTTCCCAAGGAATTTGTGCCAAGAGCATTACTTTTTTTGGCATGCACTGATGGTTTGGATTTGAGCACAGAGGGAAGAATTTCAAAATTTGCCAACAACACAAAACTTAGAAGTAAACTGTGAGCATAGACTTCAAAGGGACATTGACGAACAAATAATTAGCAAATTTCTGATTTGCTGTCATTTCCTCTCTGTAGCACATGGGAGTTGATGCTTTAACCAAATTGCGAGCCCAGCAGGAGTGCTACACAAATAACGCCATTATTCAAGTGTCAAACAGATTACAAATCCCCAATAACGAGTGCACAAATTCCAACTCGGAATGCCTATTATCCCACAGCATACATCAACCCCTATCCTAATGCCACTTCCACTGTCCCCAAGCTTACAACACTTTCCTTACCCAATGATGTCAGTTTTCCCAACACATTTATTTACCCACAAATCCATTCTAAATGTTGTTGAAAATATCAAAAATGTTACAACTGTAAAATGTGTTCATTTAAGATGCCCTGAATCCAAACAGCAACATAAGTAGCATTTATTACCTAATTCTAAGAACAACAAATCCAAATTGTCAATAAATTCTTCAGGCAGTTGTGTCGACATCCTTTGTACTATATTTATGCAAAACTGAACAAATGGATAAGACTCAAAAATGAATAAATTACCTGCTTTGAATAACCTCCATAAATTACTACGTTGCCATCAGGTGTGGAAGCCATTTGACAGCCTGAACGAGGGCATGGACCAGTTCCAGATGGAAACAACTTTGTCCATGTAAATGTGTCCAGGTTAAAGGAATAAACATCATTATAATATACAAAATCCCTGAAACAAAAAACAATTAAGGCCTTTTTGCCTAAGTAGTGAGCAGTTAACCATTTCATTACAGAGTATTACATATTTGTATTTATATTGCAGTAAAGTGGAATGTGAATTCTACCTTTAAAGAAAAAGCTTTGTAAATGATTGGACAATAACAATGAAAGTGAAAACAGCCAATGGCAACATAAATAGAAAAAAAATTCCAAATAATTTGCGAAGAAGTCAAAACTGAATGTGGCTCAATGAAGTGAGAGCAACACGCAAACTCATGAACTTTAACTCGAATTATATACCAATTACTACATAGGACATACAATTTAATTCAAATAAAAGTAGAATTCTGCCATACTTTTGTGAAACATAAATTGTTTCATAACTTTAGTGATTTCATACTTGCTAATGACAATGAATCAATTATACCTATGCTAATATCATTGTAGATTATTGATTTTGACTCATGCTGCACAATATTAATAACTCCCATACCTCTCAATTATCTAGATATAAATGGAATATGCAAAATTTTCATCCGTTTTCAGTTTTGTTGAATCGTCCCAAATTTGGAATTTCCAAATTTTAAGTATTTTGGGATTTAAAAAAAGATATACAAATATCTCTCTTTCATCCAAGCATTTGAGTTTTTAAAAGTCACAATTTAGGATGAAAGAAGGTATGGATTCTGTTTATTTTTAACCACTCTTCCCAATTAAAGGAACTGATACATTATACATTGATGCTACCTTAAGACTTAACTAATGGACCATGAAAACATGATAACGTCTTCAGCTACTTGGTTTAGAAGACAAAAAATTTTGTGATAATCCTAAACTTTACTAAGAATCAATGATAAGTGTGACGTTAAAACAATCATTACAAACTACCAAAGTTTCCACCTCCAAAGAGGTGGAAGTGAAAGCCATAGCCATATTTTGTTAAAAAAGACATTTCCCCAGCCATCAATTCATGACATGCATAATCATCCTAAAATACAAGAATGTTGCTATACTGTGTTAAAAAAATTCTTAAAAAATAACATTATTTTTTAAACTCTATTGTGCACAAATGAAACATGTCATATGATCAGGACAGAAACAATAAAGGAAGTGCCAGATATGTTTTCTGTTAAGGGGACATAGGCAATTGAAGGCAGTTGAGGGTAAGCTTCTCCTCAGGAAGTGATATCACCATCCTAAATAAATTATTAGTAGATTACTAAATCATCTATACTTATATGAAGAACTTTCCCTGGTACAGTTTTCCCAAAGCAATCTATAATAAGGCAAATATACACAGCATAAATCTGATCAGCTGGAAGCATTTTCACTTTTCAATTTTTATACTACATAGGCAGGAATCATTAGACATTTCCTCCATGGGGGAGGGGGGTTTAAAGAATTTCCATAAGGAAAAATAAAGACCAAACTCATTCTAGATTATTTAACAGTTCTTTTGTGTTACATGCCACATGCCAAGAGAATGCCTTACCAGAAATTCAAACATTTTGGGATAGTGGGCCAAATGATGTGTGTGATAATAAGGATCTACCCCAAGACTCAGGAACAGACAGTATCTCTAAGGTTCCAAAGTCCAGCAGAAAGGACACATTCACAGCAACATCACCCATGTCTGAGAAAAGGAGGACATGCCAGGGGTCCTCAGAGATGCTGCAGCCTGGTCCATCTTTAAGAAAGGAGATGAAAAGAGAGGTCTGCTACAAGGAAATTTATTGCAAGCATTTTCCCTGACCAGCTGCTCCCTGAATCATCATGTGGATTCTGACTACCTAAAGGGACAATGACATGACTTCCTCCACATTACAGCTCTGGGGAAAAAAATGCAGGAAGAAACATCTACACTATTTGTGGTCTTTTTTTCTACCTTACAGAAGCCTTTGGCTGAGTTAATTAAGATAGAATATGGGGAATCCTTCTCACATCTGGTGGCACACAGAAATATATCTCCATTCTACATTAACTACACAATGCCATACAAGTTCTAGCCAAAATATCCACTACAGGCCGAATATCAGTGCTGACTGGGATCAAGCAAGGCTGCTGGAGTGTCATTGCTCTGACACTTCTCTCAATATTTCTCAATGTGCTATTATGCTTCATCTACAACAATCTTCCTGCTGGAGTGGAGCTAATCTTCAAAATGGGAAACATTCAACCTATATTGCCTCAAAATGATACTAAAACAGGTGGTGTTATAGATAGTGTAGAACGTTATGAAAAACTATAGGGGGATCTTGATCAGCAAGGTATGTGGGCTGAGGATTGGCAAATGGCTGTCAATCCAGATAAATACGAGGTATTGCATTTTGGGAGATCAAACCAGGGTACGACTTCTACATAGAATGGTAGGGCCCTGGGGAGTGTTATGGAACAGAGAGACCCAGGAGTGCAACTGCATTATTTGCTGAAAGTGGCATCACAGGTAGATAGCATGGTGAAGGCATTTGGCATGCTGGCCTTCGTCAGTCAAGGCATTGAGTATAGGAGTTGGGAAGTTATGTCGCAGTTACAAAGGACATTGATGAGGCTGTAATTGGAGTATTATGTAGTTTTAGTCACCTTGTTATAGGAAAGATGTTATTAAACTAGAAAGAGTGCAGAAAAGATTCACCAGGGTGTTGCCTGGACTTAGGGGCCTGAGTTACAAGGGGAGGTTGCAAAGACTGGGATTTCATCCACTGGAATATAGGAGATTGAGGGTGACCTGATAGAGGTATATAAGATCACGAGGGGCATAGACAGCATGAAAGCACACAGTCTTTTTCCCAGGGAGGGGGTGCTAAAAATAAGAGGGCATAGGTTTAAGATCAGAGGCGAGAGATTTAAGAGGGACATCAGGGGCAGAGGGTGGTGCGTATTTGGAATAAGCTGCCAGAAATAGTAGTTGAGGCGGGCACATTTAAAAGCCACCTAGATACAAACATGGATGGGAGAGGTTTAGAAGGCTCTGGGCCAAACGTGGGCAGTCGGCATGGACGAGTTGGGCCGAAGGGCCTGTCTCCGTGCTGGGTGACTCTGTGACTCTATGACTATGACTCGTGCAAGTCCCTGGATTTCCAGCCTGCAGGGTTACTCCATCAGAAATAGATCAAACCTGGCCAAACGGTTCACCGTTTCCCCAGAGAAGGGTCATTGACAGACACAAAAGTCATTAACAGTTTGTCCTGCGGGAATGAGATCTTTTGGATCTTTCCGTGTGGTACTCCCAAGTATTTGTGTACTTCTTATTAATTGATGGAGGTATATAAAATCATGAGGGGCATAAACAGGGTGAAAGCACTGGGAGGGGGTGCTAAAAACAAGAGGGCATAGGTTTAAGATCAGAGGCGAGAGATTTTTAAATTTTAAATTTTATTTACAGCATGATAACAGGCCCTTCCGTCCTAACGAGTCTGCACTGCCCATTTTTAAACCCATATTAACCTACCCCCTACGTCTTTGGAATGTGGGAGGAAACTGAAGCACCCGGAGGAAACCCACGCAGATACGGGGAGAACATACAAGCTCCTTTTTAAATTTAAAAGGGACATCAGGGGCAGTTTCTTCACACAGAGGGTGGTGTGTATTTGGAATGAGCTGCTAGAAATAGTGGTTGAGGCAGGCACATTTAAGAGCCACATGGATAGGAGAGGTTTAGAGGGCTCTGTGCCAAATGCGGGCAGATGGGACTAGCTTACTGGGCGACACAGTCAGCATGGACAAGTTGGGCTGAAGGGCCTGTTTCCGTGCTGTATGAATCTATGACTCAATGACTGAGCCTCCAGAGCTCTGAGTGAAGAAAGTTCTCCTCATCTCAGTCCTGAATGGCTGATACTTAACACTGAAACCTGTGACTGCTGTTTCTAGACTCCTCAGTTGGGGGGGACATCCTGCCCACATCCTGCCCGTCGAGCCTGCAATGACCCAGTAATCTGTTTTACAATGCTCTTGATTGAGGGATCAGTATTGAGGATGACCAGGTTAAACCTTCCACCCCCTCACGAGGGAAGGTGGATTTCACATCCTGCAAATCACCTTGGGACATTCCACAAGGTTAACAGACCTTCAGAATCATGAATTGTTGGGACCCAAACCCTCATCCTCCTGGTTGACTCCCACTGCCACCTCTTACACATCTTTCCTAACGGGGACATCAGAGAATAGGAAGCAGGAAAGGATAACCGTTTGGTCCATCAAGTCTACTCTGGCTGTCCCTCGGGTGATCCTGCTCAATCTACACTCTTCAAGTGTTCCCATTCCAATCCCATTTGAATGCCACAATTGAATCCGCACTCACTACAGGATGTTCCCAGACTTAGCCGATCGCTGTGGTAAAATATCTCCCTCAAGCTGCACCCCCACCAAGTTAAATCCGGAGACAGGAGAGACTGCAGATGCTGGAATCTGGAGCCACACACAAGATGCCATTCAGCTGGAAAGAGTGCAAAGGAGATTTACGAGGATGTTGCCAGGATTTGAAGGACTGAGGTTGAGCAGATTGGGACCTTTTTCATTGGAGTGAAGGAGAATGAGGGGTGACCTTACAGAGGTGGACAAAACCATGAGGGGCATAGATAGGGTGAATGCACACAGTCTTTTCCCCAGGCTTGGGGCATCAAGAACTAGAGGGCACAGGTTTAAGGTGAGAGGGGAAAGATTTAATAGGAACTTGAGGGGCAACTTTTTCTCCAGAGGGTGGTCCACATATGGAACGAGCTGCCAGAGGAAGTGGCTGAGGAAGGGACATTAGCAACATTTGAAAGGAGCTTGGACAGGTACATGGATAGGAAAGGTTTAGAGGGATATGGGCCAAATGCAGGCAAATGGGACTAACTTAGATGGACATCTTGGTCGGCATGGACTGAAGGGCCTGTTTCCATGCTGTGTGACTCTTTGCTGAAGGAACTCAGTGGGTCAGGAGGGAAATGCACAGTTGAATTTCGGGTTGGGAATGCTTCGAACTGGAGCCAGTTATGGAGTCAAAGAGAGACACAGCACGGCAACAGGCCCTTCTGCCCACCACATCCAGCTCTTGTGCTTGCCTGGATGTTTCCAAGTACTTGTCTACATCTTCCGAAATAGTTTAGTGTTAATCTTTTGATCTGCTAATGATCCTGTGAAATACTTGGCCTTGAAATGCCTCTGCTGTGTTAAAGGTGCTATATAAATTCAATCTTTTATTGTTGATCCTCTCAATATCCTTGCACCATCTGGTTCACTGATGCCCTGGAGCAGAAGGAATCTGTTGTGTTTACCCGATCTGCCTACATGTGACTCCAGACCCAACCAACGTGGTTGAGGAAGGAATGGCTCAGTAAGTTTGGAAGAAATTAGGGATAGGCAATGAATGCTGTTGACTCATCATAAGAACAAACAAACGTACCAAACAGAAGCAAGAAGAGGCCACTCAGCCCCACAGGTATTCAATAAAATTATTGATTTAACTGTAACCTCAGCTCTACATTCCCATCAACCCCACTAACCTTTCACCCCTCGCTTATCAAGGATCGATCTGCTGCTGCCTTAAACATACTCAGAGACCACTAGCACAGCCCCTTGAGGAAGAGTTACTGGCCTTTGAGAGAAAAACAGAGAGAGTGGGTGGCACGGTAGTGTAGAGGTTGGCGTAATGCTTTACAGCGCGAGTGACCCAGGTTCAATTCCGCCCGCTGTCTGTAAGGAATTTATACGTTCTCCCCGTGTCTGCGTGGGTTTCCTCTGGGTGCTCCAG
>JARFYF010000017.1:24676787-24689170 GCA_030265395.1 Rhina ancylostomus | reverse complement strand
GAGATACTTCAATTCACTCACAGAATGTGTGTGAAAAAAGTAAATAAATCAATACAATTTTTTTTCAACTCGCCTTTCTTCATACATGCACTGACGCAATTCCTTTACATTAAAGAAAATCGCAATATGGACCATTCTCTAGGAACACAATCCTCATGTAATGCAGGGGTCACCTGTATTCAAGGTGTAAATAATCAAGTTATTAGAATTGTCCAGACTAGGTAAATAAGGATGAGAGTTCCGTAGCAGATGAGTTAAAGCAGGAGCAAAATTAAATGTATTACTGAGAAAGTCTTTGCCACGAGAAGAATAATGACCTGCTGATTAAGTGTTTTGTATTGATAGAAACAACTGGTTTGTAATGCTAAACCCTTTTGATATGGGCATTCTCAAACCTCTTCCAATATTACATTTATCTGGCATCTAATTGCTGATTGTGGGATTGCAATGGTGTGCAACTGAATGCAGTCATCAATTACCAGGTGACTGCATTCCAAACATACCTTTTCTTCAAATCCCCATGAAATGCTTCAGGGCCATGGTGTATATCACATGACCATGGATGAGATCCAATCCATAAGTGTTTCACAGACAGCTGCCCTGAACCCTGACACAATCATGACCCCAAATGAGCAGTCACTTCTTCATTTATTCAACAGAAATATGCTGAACCTACATCATTCAAAAAGCACACCCAGCAACTTCGGATGATAGAAAAGGCTACACTAAAGTGGCATTACTGTTGATGCCTGATATTTTATTAAATATTAAACTAAAAGAATATACCAAACACAACATATTATTCTCCCCAAGGATCCAGACAACTGTATGCTTCTCTTCCCATCTTAAAACAAATTATTTGAATGCGGCCCACCGCCCTCCACCATTTAGCACAGATAATGCAAAAAATTGCAAGCTAATTAAGAAGCACAATTTTGCAATTGGATATATCCCTTTTTTAAATTTGGCCCATCATCCTTCCATACAACTTCAGGTTAATTGCCATACATTTCTTGTATCACAAGGAGGTTGTTGATATTGTACAGGCAAAGAGAACTAGTCCTTCAATATTTTTGAGGAAACAGCATTTGATATACATTTGAGAGGCTTTGGGGATACATTCTAGTATTTAGAAGGTCAAAATTTTTGTAAATGCCAATGCAATTTATTGAATTATAATCAAGTAAGGAAACTGCAATGCATTAAACAGCCCATTACTATAAATTAAAAAATGCTCATCATCCAGATTAACCCAAAACCATGAATGGAAGGAACATTTTAGGATCATTTCATCTCACTCTCCTGATATTTCATACTGCTGTTAGTTTCACTAATGGACAGAACCCACATTGAAAATGATTTAATTTTCTTTGTTGCTTTTTACAAGTTTAATACCAAAAATCTCCCATCCAGCTCTGTTTGTAATAACCAATGTGAATTTCCTCCCTGAATAATATAAAGGACTACTACCCCGAAATTATTTACAAAAAAAAGGTTTGTAAATGAATAAAACTGTGTTTGAGCTGGCAGAAGAAAAACTATAACATTATTTCCTTTTGCAACTAGGTTACAGCTGTTCTGTGATTCTAAGACCTGGTGTATAAATAAACCTATTTATGTACTTATCACTGTCATTCAGGGGTAATTTTGATTCAGCATTATGGCATATTACATTATTTGTTTGGTTTGGGGGTGATGGGGAATTATTTGTTGCATTTAACTGGAGGGCCAAAATGTCCAATCAAATTTAAAGAATTTAGCAGGCGAGCAGGGGAGAAGAGAAATAAATGGATAATCAATTGCTCTAAATTGCTTGTTAATTTATTCTAGACAAGCTTGGGGTGGCACAGTGGCACAGCTAAATAAAGCATTTGCCTCTCAGCACGAGAGAACTGGGTTCAACCCTGACCTCAGGGGCTGTCTGTATGGAATTTGCACGAGTTCTCTGTAAGCGCACAAATTTCCTTTGGGTGCTCTGGTTTCCTCCCATATCCCAGAGATGTGCAGATTGGTAGATTAATTGGCCACTGTAAATTGTCCCTACTGTGTAGGTGAGTGGTGGAATCTGGGGAAAGTTGATGAGAACGTGGTAGAATTAAAAATGGGATTAATGTTGGATAAGGGTAAATGGGTGGCTGATAGTTTACATGGACTCAGCAGATCAAAGGGCTTGTTTCCATTATGCATCTCTCTAACTCTAATTGCTGCTTGCTGTTAGGATGCAATAGCAGCAAACTGTCAAATGGACATTACCTCACCTACCACAAGACTACATTACCTCAACTATCACAATATAGCTCCATTTTGTTGCTATTCATCTCGCACCACAAACATACCTTTCTGTACAATACTAGTGAATAAAAAAAATCTTTCTTCCCTTGTCTAAACCATTGTTTAACATTACTGGCCCTCAAAAGTGATTTAAATTGGCAGTCTCTCATTCCTGGCAACTAAATTGTGTGCCACTTCTTTAGGGTGTCCCAAGGTCCTGAAAGGCACTAAGTATACGAACTTTCCTTTTAACCATAATCAAAAATAAAATTCTGAGGCAAACAGAAGCTGTTATAAAATGAAATATTTTACCTTTTGGCCGTTGAAATATTCACCCCCAAAGAGAATCAATTCATCTTTCTCAGGGTAAGATGACAAAGATGCATTTAACCTGTCACAAATACAGAAAAAGGAAACAAAAAAGTTAAATTTACAAATGAGGTGTTCCTCAAAATGAAATAACTCAATGCTGATAAGGAAGGGCAAACTTGGGCACCAATCAAACTTAAATTACATAAATATCTTTAAGGACAAAGTATTCATTTAGCTTAAAGTGTGCTTTTAACAATTCAAATTATTTGCACAGAGAAAAGTTAAAAAAAAAGATACAGTTGAAATTGTATCTTTCATGTCCCTATCAGGACTTTAGCACTTTAGCCTAAGAAATAGCTTGGAAGTGTAATCACTGTTATAATTCAGGAAACACTGCAACCTCTTTACACAGAGAATTCCCACAAACAGCAAGTCTGTTTTAGTAATATTGAATAAGCAAAAAGCAAATTGGACAGCACACAGAGAACTGCTCCCGTTCCTTTTCAAAATGATGCCATGAGATCTTTCACATCCCAATAGCAGCCAGAGCCTTCATCCTTTTCTTGATTACAAGCTCCCCAGAATCAAAACACTCTCCCACCCCTCAATTCTAATCTGGTCCTCCTCATTGCTGATCATGCTTCAAGCCTCACCAATCACAACCTTGTCTTCCTCCCACTTCCCCTCCTTACCATGCCTGTTCCCATCTGCCATTCATAGACAATGTACTATTGAAAATAAACAGTCTCCCTTTGAACTCTGATCATCACTTGATCCATCCTTTGGATCATGACAAAATCCCCTTTTCCCACTTCCACTGACGGCTGGGTAACATTCCCACAGGTACCTGTTATGGGCTTTAGTTTATAAACTTGCCACTATTGCTCGCTGGTCATGTAGTCATCCTAAACAGTTGGGCAGGACTCTGGGAAGACGTATTTGGGCTTATCGTGTGGCCAGCAGTCAGCTGCTCTAATTAGGACAGCTGGCACTCAATCATTTAAACCAGTAAGTCTCTGGCTTCTGCAGAGTGACAGATGGTGCTACATCTGTGTCTATGGTCCATTGCTGGAATTCACATGCAGTCTAATGGCAGGACCCACAATTGCTGGGAGCGCAAGGGAAATCACCACTCATATCCTATGTCATTGGCAAAGAATCTGAGACTGCATTGACTGAAATAGAGATTCAAGTCCTGCAAGTAAGCAAGCTAATGGGAAAATCTGTTTTTCAAAACTATCTTACTCGGTTTAAATAATTTCTAGGTATTATTATTCACTTTAAGTTCTTAGTTATTTCTGAAATTTTGAAAACAAAACAATTATTTATATTAAAAACTATAGAGGTGACACATTAATCAGAATAGATTACAATATCTACCAAGCCTGAAAATACAATGAAGCGAAGTTAACACACCAAAAATGACTTGCGAGAAATTAGGGTTGTTAGTTGTTAATTTAGCTATAGAACTTAAAATTGAGTTGTCATATTAGACAAAGCCCCAACTAACATTCTCTTCAAACCTCACACCAACAAACATACATTCAAAGGCAGGAAAGAGACCACCACACTATCTCAACATTAAAATGGACTTCCTACTTCCAGGTGAGTTGCTGACCGATTTATTTTTGCTATTGCTTCAATTCTGCAAGGAGCTTGGTCCTTTACATAATAGTTTCAATTGGCAAAATTGAATTGTCCACCACTTGAACTAGACATTTAAAACAAAGACCTGCAACAAATAGGACACCTCCATGCTGCCATACTTAGGTGGAGAGTATGTATTCCACTTGGGAGAATGAGCGCAGAACATACAGAACAAATATGATATATGATATGGTATCTTTATTAGTCACATATACATTGAAATGCACAGTGAAATGCATCTTTTGCATAGTGTTGTGGGGGCAGCCTGCAAATGTCGCCACACTTCTGGTGCCAACATAGCATGCCCAAAACTTCCTTGTCACTAGTACTCTTTTGTTCAGAAAAAAATGGAGAGGAAAAGAAACAAGACATAAGCCTTTAAAATTTTGAAAGGGTAAGCGGGGAGAAGCTGTTTCCGTGCATAGTCTGAGTCCAGTAAAATGGATAAGAAAATGATTGGCATGATTAAATCAAATAAGAAGGGTAATCTGTTTATACATAAGGTACGAAAATGTGGAAACACAACATCATAGGGAGTATCAAAGCATATACAGCAGTATATTTAACAAGAGGTTTGATATGTATTTAAAGAAGAATGGAAGATAAGAGACTATAGATAGAAAATTAAGATGAGACTTGTGCAGTTTAAACTCCATCAAAGATCAGTTGGGCAAAATGGTGTATTTCTTTGCTTTGGATTTTATGCAATTCTATAATAAAGTCTTAATAATTTTGAATAATTTGGGTAAGGAGTTACTATACTCACTCTTCAATGAGTTAATATATAGGAAGTATAAACTGAAAATTAACACAGAAAATAAATTATATGAACATTTGGCCTACGAGGTACATTGGCGGAATGCAAAATTATTATACTTTGTAAATAATGATATTGTTAAAATTAATATAGTATTGACAAAGCCAAAAGAATGGAACAAAATAAATGTCTTTTCAGAAAGTCAGGACAGACAAAATGGGCCAAACAGCCTCATCCGATGCCATAAGATTTTATGATCATATGCCCTTATATTTCTCAACATAAATGTAAATGCAATGAACATATTTCTCTGTGCTGGCCTTCCTCTATAATAGATCAAGTTCTGCAACAAGACCAGCCTTTTTGTCATTTTTTTTAAATGAACAGTCGCAAAGGTGAAATCAAATCATCGGTAGAATCAAGAAGCAATAATTTGCCTATTTACTCACCGTGGCAAAGGAAAGGAACATGCCACCTCTGTTACTTGAGTCTTCTTTGCATCAAGTTGCCTGAATTCAGCTATTAATGTTTCTAGATCTTCCTAAGTATGAGAAACAATTTTTTAACAAAACTATTTTAAAGGACTTCAATCAAAATTAACAATATGATTAAACATAAAAAACATTATGAAAATGAAAAAGCAATAAAGCTGGATACATACAATAGATTATTGATGTTGGTCATAGTTTACTTAATAAGAGTTTCCCTACACTACAGCTGCTAGCACTGTTTACAAATTTTGATTCTGGGCTTCTATCGCACTTTAACTAAGAGGTAGCATTGTCAACCTATCAGAAATTACAGAGATCTTAGATCCACAAGTCAGGAAGCTCCAGGTTCAAATCCCACTTCAAAAAGTTAAGAGTTATATTGCTGGTCTGCATATCTGATTGAGATACCAACTTTTGGATGAGGAGATGTTACATTCAGATCCCATTTGTTCTCTCAGGTAGCAATTTCCTGGCATCCCAGCTAATAAATACCATTCAACCAATGTCATTAAAGCAAATTTTATAATCATTATTTTATCAATGGGACAGCACTGTGAATAAAATGGATTGCTACAGCAACCTAACAAAGTAGGATATTAAAGATATTAAGAATATAAGAGCCTGATATCATGAAAGCAGCTTTTTAAATACTGGAAACACTTTACAGGTCAAAGGGCACATGAAGAGTGACTCATTAGTTGTAAGCTAACAACAGTTTATCAGAACTAGAAATAAAGATGCAACAGGCTTTAAGCATGTATAGAGGCATAACAAATGGGAAAGGAAAAGAAAGGAAATGTCTATGATAAAATGGAAAGCAGGTGAGACTAAATAACAAAGGGACAATGATGCGAAACATAGGTTTAACTGCCAATAGCAGAATCATTACCAACACCTTTGGCCTGATATAAAAAAGGGACAATGCACGTAATAGTTAAACTCAATGTTCCATCTAGAAGTAGTGAAGCGCCTCGTGGAAAGTTGAATTGATGATCCCTTCACAAGTTGGACCCATCAAGGGTCAAAGATATGTTCAAACTATCCAGTGTTAAGTCATTTCTGTCATTGCATCCTGAGATCTACACTCAATGTCATACTCGTGATCTCTCTCTGCATCAGCACCAATGATCTCTATCTCAAAGCTGTCTTGCTCCAAGGTTCCATCATTTGTTTTATTCTGTGCTGCAATTGATGACTTTCTTTAAAACTTCCTTTCTAACTTCAAAGACTACCAACTCCAGAAGTTCTTGAAATCCAGTATCCCTCCTGATCTCCCCCCACTTCATTTTCCTCTGACCCCATCTTATGTCCCCAGTTCCACTATACCACATTTTCACAATTCCTTCCAGCCTTCCCCTCCCTTATCCCAAACAATGACTCCTCAGCATAGGTGTTAGCTTCATGTTTGTACATCTTCATCTTAAAGAATTCAGGCCTAATATGATATCAAAATCTACTTTTGCAGTCTCTGTGCCCTTTTCTTTGGCAGAGAATCTTCACCCAGAGTGCAGAATTCCTGATCTACATGGACCCCTCCTTCTGACCTCTTAAACTCTCCAGATCTATTCATTGGTTACTGCCAATGGGACACTTATTGCATTTATTTTTCCACTCACTCATTCTACCCTACTTGCCTTCTGAAACTGCAGCACTCCACTCACTAAAACCAATTATGATATTGATATCAAACCACTGACTAACATGGTACTGTTGTGGTCTGGTGAAATGACATCTATCTCACAGAAGCCAAATGTCAACTCTAAGACACATCCTGATGCCTCCCTCTATACCAGTTGCTCACCAACCAATATCAAGCCATCAACTCCCAGTCAGTCAGTCATGATATAATTTTCTTGGGAGACCTTCCCTGCACAGCTTCTCGCCCTGTAGTGTGCCAGCCTGCATGGCCTGCTTCTACCTCCTGTGCAAAATACACCAGCAGGACTGGCCAGGCAGGCAGACACATTTTCTCAGCTTTTTCTTGCCCACTGAACTTATTTTATTCTACTTTGACTCCATCCTTTCTCTCATGGTTCAGTCCCTTCCCACTTACATCTGTGATAGTTCAGATGCCCTCTGCTACTTCAACACCTACCAGTCCCTTGGTCCCAACCAACACATCTTTAACTTGGGCATACAATCCATCTGAACCCCCATCCACATCAGGAAGGTCCGAGGACCCTCCTTAAACAGACCCTACCAGTTCCCTCCACCAGCATACTCAGTTGCCCAGATGAACTCATTCTCACATTGAATAACTTCTCCTTCAACTCTTTCTATACCTGTCTTGACTTCAAAAACTTATCCCCATGGCAACCTTCGCCTTGCCACATCAGATATTCCTTTTGCCCTATACATTGCTCTCCACACCTCCTCTGCAAGTTAAAACTAAATTATTTTTCTCTTTCCCAGTTCTGAAGATGTTTCTCTTTACAATGATGCTGCCTGACCCTTTCTTAGCGCTTCATTTTTATTTCATAAACTACCATTGAGCTTCACTGGAAGACTGCAGATCAAAGACAAGGAGCCTGTCTGTCTGTACACAAATGTGGCACTTCAGTTTTCCTGCCTGGAAAATTATGGTCCTTTTTACAACACCAAGGTGAGATTGTAAACTGATAGAATTCAGAGAAACAAATCCATTTCTTCCTTTTGCTCAATATTAGAGCTGAGAGTTGGGCTCCTCTGAAATTTTTTATATATATATTTTAAAAATCACTTAACTCTTACAAGGGGAGTTGTTGAGGGAAAGGGGAGTGGGGTGATGATCAATTATATTGTCATATTGTCCCAAAGTGATCATATGCAAGGGGATATGCTTAAACATAGGGTTTAAAAAAAATCTAAATGATCACTATCATTTAAATGATCAAATCTTCCATTTATTTATTGTACTTCAGGAAAAGATACAAGAACATGAAGAGAGATGCAAGGTATTTTCTTCAAAGTGTTGCTCCCAATAGTTCCAGTCCCCATTAAAGCACTCGTTTTGAATTTCCCCTTTTACCCTCTCCTTCAATGTTGAAGGTGCCCTCTTCCTCTGTCACCAGAAATGTACAACTTCAAGTTTTCATTTAAAATTCCTCAAAAGATGCTCACCACACAAAGCATTATTTGCCAAATTTCAGATTATTAGAATTTGTACTGAGAGTACCACTACAGCATTGAGAACTACCCTTAGTTTACAGCAGTTTAATAATTTCTGACAAACTTATTTAATTAAAATAGGATTAAATCATTTGCCCTCTTGTGACTGTTCCACCATCAAACATGATCATGGCTGACATTTTACAAAAGTGCCACTTTGCTGTTTAACCCCAGAATTTTGCAGGTTTTAATTAGATCACCCCTCCTTATAAAATCAAGAGAGTATAGGCTCAGTCTGTTTAATCCTTTCTCCTACGACAAGTTCATCAACTCAAGGATCAACCTCCAATTCACTCCAAAATCAAATCATGTCACTGTCAGTACTAGCACCAAATTAAATCCTAAGGAACTTTTATATGTTATTCAATTATGTTATCTTAAAAACATATTTCTGAGGTCAATCCAGATTCAGCTCCATCAGATGTGCAGCACAGAAATAGGTCCTTCAACCAATCACGTTAACACCCCAATTAAATGCCCATCTATACAAATGCCATTTACCACCATTTGGTCCATCACCTTTTATGCCTTAAAGTGTAAGGAGAGTATCTGCCTCCACCAGCCCCTCAGGCAGCGCATTCCAAATTCTAACCACCTTCTAGACGAAAAAAAATCCTCCTTGGATCCTCTCGATACCTATTGTCGAAAATCTTTTCCTTATAGTTTTTTTTAAAGACACCTCTGTTACAGGGAAAAAGTTTCCTACTATCCACCCTATCTATGCCCCTCATAATTTCGTACACTTTTGATATTAACCTCAAATTCTATGTGGGCTCCATGTAAACACTGGCATATTCCCCTTCCTTTTCCCCCCCCCCCCATCCAAAGGCAGGTTCAGCTCCACAGAAAGAACCCAGTAATTGTAATTCCAGTTATTTTTAAAATATATCATATAGTCAGTACTAGAAATATATGGAAACGTGCAAGTATAAACTTGAGACCCTATCCTCGCAGGCCAGTACATTATTTAAGAAATCCTATCACCCACCAAAAAGACTTACAAACATAAACCATTCTCTTCCTCCAATGGATTCAAGTCTTGAAAGGAAAATAAAGAAATATGGTGTTCTCTGGAACCTACTGCCCACCACAACTCAAGCCTCACAATAGTAGGCCTTAAACAAGGGATTGCTGCACATCTCCACGCTTATTCCCGAGATTCCCTCCTCACCTCCTCTCTCTTCGACCGTTTGGAGATCTTTTTCTCCATTTTAGTCGCGTTTTTTTCAACTCCCTTTCCTTTCTTGTCCTTTTTGCCTCTTTTGCCCATGGTGCCTCCCTCCCAAACTTGTGCCTGAATATTAACCGCTCACAACTACTACACATTGAAGCTCCCGCAACACACACATCCGGGTCAAACGTGATCACTACTGACGGCGCCAAACGATACGCAGCTCAATGTGCCAATTATAAAATGCAGCCGCCCGCGTCACCTGAACGGTCTAAAAAATCCCAGAAACAATAAAAATATCAGACATGCGCAAAACATGTCCTCATGCGGCTTCAGCTCCCTCAGCCGCCGCATTCTCCACAGCGCCGCCCATTGACCAATCGCCTCCTGGCACGCCGGGCATCTGAAGAACAGAAGGTGCTAAAAAATACGCGGAAGGTCAGGTCAGGTCAGGTTTGTGGACAGACAGACTGGTAAAGTGTCAGGTCGATGGCCTTCTATCAGACCCTAGAAATGTCAGAAGTCAAACACGTTTTGAGTTGAAAGAACGTAGACGAATGAAAAAAACACAAGGAGAATGCCTAGAATACGGTGAATGGCACAGATGGTGTTGATGCCATCAGTGCAGAGCTCAGGGAAAGATGAGGGTAAGTAATTAATTGCAGGCTTGCCACTCCAGCACTGCATTAGAAAGACCGAATTATAAAGAAAATGTCAAACATTGGGCGCCTCCAGGGCAACGTACGTTCCCCAAAACACCACAGCAAAGGTATTGCTATGTTCATTGTCCCATGTTGCTGTTCTTTCAAAAAACAGTCTTTCAACCCAAGTGACTCGGTTTAATCAGCGCCCAATGGTCATCGATCCATGCTAAGGACCTGTAACTGACAGGGAATCTGCAATGGCCATGCAGTAACTCACCTCCCTATAACTTGGAGGGTCTTTCTTGGACACGTGCGAATATCATTTTGCTCTGCCTCAATGAAAGTGGTTGAGATATTTTGGGTACATACATTGACTACAATAGACTGACTTGCTGCAGTATCAATGCACATACTTATAATTGCTTATTAAGATGAGCTGCAAATACTGTTCAGCATTCTTGTTTCCATTTGCTTGTTATTTGATGTTAATCTGTGTGCTGTACGCCACTGAAACTGTTTAGAACAAAACATACAGTACAGCACAGGAACAGGCTCTTTGACCCACAATGCCTGTGTTAATCACACAATCAAATGATCCTTATCCTTCTATTCCACCCCCCACCCTCCCCACTGGCAGCATGTTCCAGAATCACCTACCACTCTGTAAAAATAAGCTTATATTGCATGTCTCCTTTAAATTTTCCCCTCTCAGCTCAAAGCTGTGCCCTCCAGTATTTGACATTTCTACCTTGGGAAAAAGACTATCTACCCTCTTCCTCTCAGGATTCTAGACAGTTTTATCAGGTTGCCCCCTCAGCCTCCAACACTGCAGAGAAAATGATCCAAGTTTGTCCAACTTCTTTCAGTGAACAACTTCTGCACCCTCTCCAAGCCTCCACATTCTTCCTGTAATATGGCAACCAGAACTATAACAATATTCTAAATGTGGCATAAAGAAAGTTTTATACACCTGCAATATGATTTCCAGACTTTTATTCTTGACACCCTGACTGATGAAGGCAAACAGGCCGTACACCTCCTTTATCATCCCATCTACTTGTGTTGTAACTTCCTTGAAGTCATGGACCTACACCCCAAGATTTTTGTATATCAGTACTCCTAAGAATTGTACCATTTACTGTAGACTTTCCCCTTACATTTGATCTCCCAAAGTGCAACACTTTGTCTGGATTGAACTCCATCTGTCAGTTCAGTCCATAATGCAACTGATCTATATCCTGGTCTATGTTCTCATTCCTCCTGTCATTTAAGTCCAAAGTTTTACAGTCTTCCCTGAAATTTCTTATATGTCACTCTGCACACTACAACATTTGACCAAAAAAATATGGAAGCTCTCTCAAGCATTAAAATCTGGAATTTGCACCTTTGTTATTTTCTTAAGCCTGACCACGTAATCCCCAGCTGTTTCCTCTGGTTCCTAGTGGCACATGCCAAACCTATAACTCAAAAATCTCTGATGGCGCCTCTTTAAGATTTTCCCTATGTCTTTGCCTTGACTGTGGTCCATGGTCGTCGTAAACTCATCAATATTTCCTATGTCTCTGGCCCTACCACCAACAACATTGCCTTGCATATGAATGTGTTTTTCTGTTCTGTGTCTTCCATTCTAGTTTTGCCAATATCATTCATCCTCAGGATCATTTCCATTCATTCCACATATGAAGCAAGTGACTAAGCCACTTCTATATCTCAAACTCACCAACATAACCACCACATGCACTGTCTGTTATCAGAGACCCTATTTTCTTCACATTAGATTACTGTCCTGTTGCTCCCTCAAGCATTAAAGTCAAGAATTTTAATGCAACCATTGATGAGACAACCCCCGCTCCCTGGGTCCCACTATCCTGGGCTGGTGAATCTCTGTCACACCCTCTCTGCTTTGGTGATCAGACTGTGCAATGTTTCAGCGGTGACCTCGG
>JARFYF010000017.1:24644171-24654325 GCA_030265395.1 Rhina ancylostomus | reverse complement strand
AGCATAAAATGTTTCTAGCCTGTCCAGTTCAGAAAGGAGGTGAATGATTAAAATAAAGCCTAATTTGTTAAAGATAGACAAATGCCAAAATATAGCAAAAGAAGTAAAACAGGAATTACAATGACTAAGATTATGAAAAAAAGACTTTACAAGTCCATCAATAGCTGAAAGACTGTTTCTGATAGGACCCAGTGCACTAATCTTGGAAGAAAATTATTGAATAGCATTGACCCTTCGTATTTGCTTTGCTTTTCTGTCCTTACAAAAGAATATGACTAAAGCTATTATGGAAATGTGAGAAGAATTCAGAAGAACCCCTTATGCTCATTTGTGCATTAAAAGCAAACTATTTAAAGATTTAATATGATTTCAAGTCGATAACCTATATTTTCCAACCAGTTTCATCTAAAATTGGCCAGATGGCCTTGACCATAGAGCATCTAATATTAGTTTCATTCACCAGTATGACAATTTCATTTTTTGAAGTAAGGGCTTCAATTTCCTGAAGTTTGAACCAGGATATTACTGATGCAATAACTTTCTTCAATCAGGCTTCTAAGACCTAAGCTGCTGCCAGAATTGTTTCAAAGCAACCAGTTTGAAGAATACAAGGAAGATTACAACTTCTCCGTTCGTTCTTATCCTTGTTTTTTATTTTCCGGTTCCTTCATGTCACTCATCTTTTCAGGCACCTCTGTGCAATTGTTGAAGGGATGTAAATTTTGTTCTCTACTTACAACAACACAATAAGCTTCAATATGTGAACAATGTACATATTTTTTGAAGGAGGAAGAAGAATAGCAAAGGAAGAATACAAGTGTCCACTTTAGGACTTCAGGCACTTTATTTAGCCTTGCCAGAACTCTTCAAAGATAAATGTCATCTGTAAAACAACCAGTGCCTGTAAAGATTGCTGTTCACAAACAAGTTTACAACTTCTTCATTGCTATTGTGAGGCAAATTGGAAGAACGACATTGAATTTTCCAATTTCAGTTAACATTGTACTTGAACCTGGATAATCTGCAGACCTTTCAAAATATAGGCCAGTTATGTTCCATGTTCTGTGCTACATTATTTTGTGCTGCAAAGATATATCAAAGGAGCCACTGGATTAAGAGATTACCAAATTTGAAGAGATAGAATCTAATACCAGTTTCAGGATCCATTGACAAGTTATCATACAAGAGGTCTTCTTTCAGATTAATAACATGCTCACCTCATTAATAGTCATGCCTATGTTTTCCCAATATGATTTTATTTATTTTATGCAAGAAAAATCTGCTCTTATAAGGATCCATTAATATAGAAGAACATTCCCAAGATAATTTCCACAGTCAGCACAAATGAGAAAAAAGATATAATTCAATATGAGGGGTCGTGGGGGTGAAGAGGGTATAATCTCAGTAAAAGCATGTGTTTTTTTAATGGTCTTAAAAGGAGACATGATAGAGTTTCATGAGGGAATGAAGGTATAGTTTTCAATCATACAATTAAAGGTGAATAAAACATTGGTTAAGCCAAGGCTAGAGTACTATGTACAGTTGTGGTCATCACACTACAGGAAGGACTGGTGAGGTTGCAGAGGAGATTCACCAGGATATTGTTGGGGATGATGTGTTTCAGTTATGGAGAGAGACTTGGATAGACTGGTTTTGTTTTTCTTGGAGCAGAAGAGGCTGAGGGGGGCCTGATAGAAGCATGCAAAATTATGAGGAGATAGTTCAGGAAGATTGTAGGAAACTTTTTCCCCTGGCAGAGGTGTCTAAAACTAGAGGGCATCTCTGTGAAATAATTCCCCCTCAGCTACTTTCAAAACCTCCCTGTCACCTTAAACCTATGCCCTCTTGTCTTTGACACCCTCACCATTTAAAAAATATTTTTACCAGCCATTAATGACTTACCTATCTATCTCCCTAATAATTTCATATTCCTGTCAAGCAACATTAAGACAAATTAACTGCAGCAGACTATGGAGAAAACATATTCTTTTGTTCATTAACATGGAGCTGGAACCAATACACAATGGAATTAACATATCCCAGCCAGAAAAGATTGTAGTTTTTCTAGTTTTCTGTGTTGGTCTCTAGACCTGTCACTCATTCACTCTCTTAGATGTGGAGCTTCTGATGGCCTGATAAATTGTACTCCCTCATAACTTTAGAATATCTTCAAATCCTACTTTGTTTCCCTATCCTTTGCTTTGGATAAACACATGATGTCCAAAAAGTGACTGTCCATGGACTGTTACCTCCATGTCAATTCCTCTATGCCACCATCACACCCTAACTCCTTTACATTAAGTCTGTCTCAATGTTTATTCTGCAGCCATTTCATTCTCAAATTCATCACACTGAGATCCACCTCCATCCCGCACCAGGATAATCTTAAGATTGTCTGCTTCTTCCTTGAATGGAGGTCCAACCAATTCCCTTCCACCATGACACTCAATTGCCTGGTTGATTTTGTTCTCACAATGAACGCCTTCAGTTTCACTAACTTTCTCCACATCAAAGGTATAGGAACTGGCATTATCCCAGCCTATTGCCTACCTCTTCATAGGATGCATGGAACAGTCCTTCTCTCAACTCTTTTTCCGGTACATCGATCACTGCATTGTTGTTGGATACTGCTCTCATACAGAACTCGAAAATGTCATTACATTGGTTGTCAGTTTCCACCCTGTTCTCACTTTCACATGGTCCATCTCTGATTCCTTCTTCCTTTTTCTGGATTTCTCAGTCTCCATCTCAGGGAAAAGTTAGCAGCCAAAATTTGTTATGCGCCCATGGACTTCCAAAGCTATCTTGGCTAAACTTTCTACCATTCTGTTTTCCCAGTTGCTCCATTTCTGTTGTATCTGCTCTGATGATAGGACTTTCCAGACAGATGCCTCTGTGTTGTCTGTTTTTCCCCTTTAACAGTGGCTATTCTTCTCTTATAATTGACAAAGCCCTTGACTATGTCTCATCTATTTCCCACAGTTCTATTTTCACTACCTCTCCTCCCAGCCAGAGCAAGGATGGGGTTCCCTTGCTCCTCACCTTCCATCCCAACAGTCTCCACATTCAATGGAGCACCCTTTGCAGTGTCTTCCAACTTCAAAGCATTTCCACAAATGGACTCATCATTCCCGCCCCCCCCGTAACCCATTCAGCATTCTGAAGAGACCCGCTCTTCCATCTCCACCAACCGTTCCATTTCTCATGGCAATTTTCTCCATATAGCGACATCTGCTATTTGACTTTTCCTGTCCCCATCATCTAAGTGCTCTCAATAGTCACTCCAAGTGAAGCAGCATTTCACTTCTTCTTCTTCCA
Organism: Rhina ancylostomus; assembly: GCA_030265395.1. Lineage (NCBI taxonomy): Eukaryota > Metazoa > Chordata > Chondrichthyes > Rhinopristiformes > Rhinidae > Rhina > Rhina ancylostomus. The sequence goes on along the minus strand of JARFYF010000017.1, from coordinate 24,651,007 downwards.
ATCTGTGTATTATATTCGGTTTCACGAGGTGGTCTCCTCTACACTGGAGAAATCATCTGCAGGTTGGCTGACTGCTTTGCAGAACATCTCTGTGCAATACACAAGTGTGAAGTTGAGCTTCCAGTTGCTTATCACTTTAATTTGCCATTCCATTCCCATTTTGACCTATCTGTCTGACTTCTCCTGCTGTGTTCCCACAAAACCCAAAGCAAAGCCCAGTGAGGAACAGCACCTGTTATTCTGGCTGGAGGTCCGTGACCAGTGGTGTTCTGCAAGGATCGGTGCTGGGACCTCTGTTGTTTGTGATGGATATCAATGATTTGGGTGAAAATGTAGATGGGTGGATTATCAAGTTTGCAGATGACACCAAGATTTGTGGAGTTGTGGACAGTGTAAAGGACTATCAAAGAATACAGAGGGATATAGATCAGTTACAGTTATGGGCAGATGGCACCAGGCAAGTGTGAAGCATTGCACTTTGGGAGTTCAGACAGAAGGAGAAAGTATGCAGTTAATGGCAGGCCCCTTAATGGCATTGAGGTACAGAGGGATCTTGGGTACCAGGTCCATAGTCCACTGAAAAAGTGGCTAAGCAAGCAGGTAAGGTGATAAAGGCAGCGTACCAAATACTTGCCTTCATTGGTAGGGGTGTTGAGTAGGGGTGTAAAAGAAAGGAAGTCATGCTGCATCTGCTTAAAACTTTAGTCAGACCACACTTGGAGTATTGTGCGTAGTTCTGGTCACCCCATTATGGGAAGGATGTGGAAAGGGTGCAGAAGAGGTTTAGCAGGATGCTGCCTGGATTAGAGGGCATGAGTTATCAGGAAATGTTGGACAAACTTGGGTTGTTCTCCCTAGAGCGTCAGAGGCTGAGGGGAGACCTGAGATAGGTTTTCAAAATTATGAGAGGCATAGATAGGGTGGACAGTCAGAAACTTTTCCCCAGGGTAGAAATGTTAAACACCGGAGAACATGCTTTTAAGATGGGGGTGGGTGGGGAGGAGTATAAAGGTGACAAGAGAGGCAAGTTTTTTTTATGCAGAGATTGGTGGGTACCAAGGTAGTAGTGGAAGCAGGCAGTTTGGTGGAGTTTAAGAGGCTTATAGATAGACACATGAATATGAAAGAAAGGGAGGGATATGGATGATACACAGGAGGAGGACATTTAGTATAAATTGGCATCAAGATTGGCACAACATCATTAGCTGAATGCCCTGTCCAGTGCCGTTCTATGTTCCTCCTTGCACAAATCTGGGAGTTTAACCCAGTTCAAGGCAGTCAGTTCTCATGTAAGCTCTCAACCCAAAGCATCAAATATCCCTTTGCCTCCATAGACAAAAGAATGTAGAAGTTGTGAATTGCAGAGCAGGAAGATGTGCCTGGCAGGTCAAGCTGGACACACCCTCTACTCCCAGAGGGGGAAAAAAAGGGGAAAATAAAACAAAGAAGCTAAGCCAATATCACAGATGGCTGACCGCTGCAGACAGAGAAATAAAATTGTCTAAATTTGTAGAATTCAGTATTAAGTCCATATTAATATTGAGAGCTTGTTCCTGTGCTGCCCTGTTCTATGATGTTCCCTGGATTGGAGGACTTGAGACACAAGAAGTGATTGGATAGGCTGGGTCAGCTTTCCCAGAAGCAAAGCAGGTTGACAGGTGACATGATAGAGGAATATAAAATGATGAGGGGGCATAGATAGGGTAGAGACCCTGATTCGGTCTCCCATCGGAGGGGTGTCTAAAACTAGAAGGCAGAGGTTTAAACGGGATCGGAAGGGTAAATGTTTCACACAAAGAGTGGTTGGTATCTGGAATGAACTGTCAGAAGTGGTGGCGGAGGTAGGAACAGTAAAATAAAATTCAGAGGCATCTGGACAGAGGCATATGGAACTTGAATGAACAGGCAAGTGGGATTAGTACAGACATGATGGTCAGCATATATGAAGTGGCCAAAGGGACTGTTTTTATACTGAACAACTATACGACTGCGAGACTTGCTATTGAGAAACAAGTGAGAGCACTGTATACAGCAAAGGCCATAGCACTAGACAATATCCCACTACTTCTAGTTCTAGTACATTCCCACTCTTTCTCCATGCCCCTTTCTTCCTTTTGTGACAAGAAATCTATTTAGATCATATTAAATACATCCATAACCTTCTGTGGTAGAGAAATGCACAGGTTCACCTCCCTCCAAGTAACAACATGTCTCCTCATCTCAGTCCTAAATGAGTTACCCCATATCCTCGGACTGTGACTACTGGTTGTACATTACCGCCCTCCCCAAGGCAGAGGAAACACCATTCCTGTATGCAGCCTGTCAAGCTCCAACAGCATTTTGCATCTTTCCATGTGCAAGTTAACAGATTAGGCCAGTTAATTTAAACCCTTATTTGATTAATAAACAGATCCACTATAACCAGAATATTGTGTCCAGTTCTCGGCATTACACGTTAGGAAAGATGAAGGTCCTGGAGAGGATGCAGAAAGGATTTCTTAGAATTGCCTGAGGTAGGAGAGACTTCAGTTATGTGGACAGAGTGGAGAAGCTGGTCGTGTTCTCTTTAGAGCAGAGAGGTGATTCGATAGATGTGCAAATGATAATGGGTTTAGACAAAGTGCATAAAGCAAAACTGTCCTTGTCCTGTTGCTATGTCCTGCTTCCCTCTTCCTGTGCTGCCTCAGCTCTGGCCAAGCAGTCCCACAATCACATTGCTTAAACTGAACAACTGAGTTTGTGTCAATTAGCATTACGTTCTTACCCAACGTGCTCTTTTTCACTGGCTCTTTTCATCTAACAAGAGGAAAATATGGATACAATTAAGATATAAAATTATAATTTTGGCTTTATGTCATAAACTTTAAAAGCAATCAGATTGGTTCCCTTCTCACCCCTCATGCCAGTGGGCCTCCCAGGAAGGAAAGTTAACCTGGGAAAGTAGTGCTCACAATTACACACAAAATATATCCAGGCACCACATCAATGGGTTACAGCAGAGCTATTTACAGACCAGTTATACTTCAATTACCAGAGCTACAAAAAGAGTCCTACAAAGATAAGAATTCTCCCAGCAGATGAAAAGTAAAACTTAAGTACATTTATTTCTATGTGGTTATATACTACACAAACTGGGCAAATTCTGAAAGGAAATAAATAATCCAGCAACTGTTTAATAAGCCTGATGGTTCAGCACCCAGCTCAGTCATTAGTTGGGTCAGAGTGCAAATGGTGTGTGTGGTCAGAACCAAGGTCCAGAGTGCTTCTATATTTCCTCTTCCCCTAAACTCACCTGGTTCATGGAAAATTTATTATACTACTGTGTAACACATAGAAAAAGTAAAATAAGCGTTTCTTTGGGTACTGGTAGAACATCCTATAACCTGGATAATTTGCTAATCCTGTACCACCAGTGAATCAGAATCCGATTTATTATCACTGACTTATATGACGTTAAATTTGTTGATTTGTGGCAGTGGTACAGTGCAGAAACATGAAAGTACTCTCAAAATTACAAAAATAAATAAATAGTGCAAAAATAAAATAAATAACGAGGTAGTGTTTATGGAACATTCAGAAATCTGATGGCTGAGGGAAAGAAGCCATTTCTGAATCATTCAAGTGTGGGGCTTCAGGCACCTGCACCTCCTCCCTGATGGTAGTAACTAGAAGAGGGCATGTCCCGTTTGGTGAGGGTCCTTAGCAATGGATGCTGCCTTCTTGAGGCACTGCCTCTTGAAGATGTCCTCAACGGTGGGGAAGGTTGTGCCGGAGATGGAGCTGGCTGAGTCTACAACCCTCTGCAGCCTCTTGTGATACTGTGCATTGAAGCCTCCACATCAGGCAGTGATACAACCAATCAGAATTCTCTCCTTTGTACACCTGTAGAAATTTGTAAAGAATCTTTTGTGACATACCAAATCTCCTCAAACTCCTAATGAAGGGGAGCTGCCAGCGTGCCTTCTTCGTGATTGCATCAGTGTGGAGGGTACAGGAGCCTGAAGACCCACACTCAACATTTCAGGAACATCATCTTTCCCTCCACCATCAGATTTCTGAACAGTCCATGAACCCATGAACACTACTTTGCTATTCCTCTTTTGCACTATTTATTTTTGTAGCTTGGATAGTAATTTTTATGTTGTTATATCTTCAGGGTACTGCTGCAGCAAAACAGCAAATTTCATGACATATGTCAGTAATAATAAACCTGATTCTGATTCTGTTTGGCCGAGGATAGATCCTCTGAGATGTTGATATCAAGGAACTTGAAACTTCATAATTCTCTGCCGCCCAAGACCCACTCAGCTTTCATCCCTGGGTTTGTTGACCTTTATTGGTCCCAGGTTAAGCAAAGCCTCCTTGATAACATTCTCATCCATTACTTCCACTTTCTATAGTTTCCTCTAGATACATAACCCTTTAAGGTATGCGCTCTCCTCCAATTCTGGCCTTATGCACATTCACAAATTTAATTGCTCCCTCAGTGACTGTTGTTCGTTCAGCTATTAAACCTTTTGTGTTTTGGAAACCTTTCTTGCCTGACTACCTCTTTCCTCCTTGAAGATTCTACTTAAAGCATTTCTTTTGTCCTTAGCTAGCTTGGTGCCATTTTATTTTTGTGGTGGAGTTGCATGCAAGCTCAGTATCTTCCAGCATTCCTTTATCTTAAAGTCTTGAAGCTTAAATGTGTCTTTGAAATATGATTGTGTTGTAAATTTCATGGCCTGTTGAGCCCAGGAAGTGCAAGTCAGATTTTGCTTCATTTGGTGTTAAAGTGATCCAAATATTTACCTGAGCATTCTTTGGGTGAAACAGTATTTAAAAAGTGTCTGGAGCTTGTGTTCAGTAACCTTTAGAGTTATGCTGAGAGTTTAAAGTTGTTAATCCTTTACGATCTTGACTTAGTAGGAAACCTGTTTTTTTTAAAGATCCTTGTGTGATATTTTTGCTTTTTAACTGATTTAAATGATCTGCATATGTAGTGCACTCAGTATCTCAGTTGTTTATTAAGATTTGGCAAATGTTTGAGTTACACACCCACAATGTGGATCAATGTTTAAAATTCAGTGAAGATATGTTTTTCTTTGAATTGTTAATGTTTTTTAAGTCTCTACATCCAGCTTTGGAAGGAATTTCAAACTAAGATACATTGGGATGATTTCTTTTACCCAACAGATTTTTTATCTGCTGTGGAGGATGAAGGACATGGCACTGAAGTTGAAATTCAAAGTTACAGAGTTAGGCTCTACATCAATGGAGCTTTTCAAAGAGGGTATTTTAATTGAGCTACAGTCAATACATGCCTTTTGTTTCAGGCAGTCTAATTAAAATTAATATTGTTTGGTATTAATTCAAGCATTTATTAAAGTATAGTTTGGTTCAATTACTTCAAATCTGAAAGCTAGTTTGTTTTTTACAAATTAACTTTTTGCATCCTGCACACAGTTTTGTCAATCAACTAGTGATAGACTCCAGTGGAGAAAAAGCTATCAAATCAACATGATAGATCAATAAAGAAGAAGAGAAAAAATTGTTCTTTATAAAATGTGTTAAATAATGTCTTTTATATTTTGAGAACATCCTTTACAAAAAGTTTGTACCTTTCAAGAGTCCACCGACAGTGTGAAGTTTCTACCCCTTTTTATATTTCCAACAAAAGGTGTGGGAAGGTTTTGGTAATGTGATAATTTCTCTTTATTTTGTTTTTCACTGTCGCGAAGAAATGCCAAAGTACTTGAAGAAAGGGGCAGCAAACTGTGATTTACAGAGTTTGTTCCCTCTGTCCTTCTTTCATGCCTTTATCAGTTAAAATATTTTGATGAGTTAATATGGGTGGAATATGGAATGGACTGGCACTCCTGAATGACCATGTTTAATTCTAGTTAAGATTGTGAGTTATGTCGTCCAATTCCAGATATGAGATTCCCACAAATTAAAAACTGATAACTATGAATTTTAGTGAACAGTTTGGGAATAATTGGGGTATAAGAAAAACATTATTTGAGGTTAATGAGGATGTCTACTTTCTCAGTTAACCATGATCCTAGTCAGTGTCAGATATTCTATTCAATTTTGGACTCTTAAGATAGCCTTCAAGTGAGTTTTTTTGAAAAATTTAAAAAAACAGAAAATAATTATTCTAAACACATGTATTTCATAGATTGAAATGCTGCCCATGTGGATAACCCTACAGAGGAATGAACCCCTCCCACTGACAGTTTCCATCCCCACCCCTCCCCCAAAGTTTAACAATTTCAATTTAAACCCTAGGGCTCTTAAACAGATTCTGTTCTTTTCTTTCTATACATGTGACAAAAGCTTTTGAACTACAAGAGTTACAGCAAAGAAAAATTAGTTCTCTGAATTTGAATTTAAGGAGACATAAGAGATTGCAGATGCTGGAATCTGGAGTCCTGATGCAGGTTCTTAACTTAAAACATCATAAGATCATAAGACACAGGATCAGAAATAGGCCATTTGGCCCATTGAGTCTGCTCCGCCACTTGATCATGGCTGATTTATTTTTCCCTCTCAACCCACTGGGAAACAGGGTAGATGGTCAGAGTCTATCTATGCCTATCATCATTGTTATGAACCAGCAACAAAAGAAACACACCGAGACACGTATAGGTGTTTAAAAACTACTTTATTAATAAATACTTATGATAATAAGAAAAATAAAAGTAAAAATGCTAGAATGTTAGAAGTAAAAATGTTAAACCTTGAACATTAACCCCAAAAACTAACTAAACCTGTTGTGTGTGTGTGTGGCAAATTCCCAAACTCCACGTCCAGGAATGGTTCTTAAAGTTCAGTTCAGCAAACCATAAGGT
>JARFYF010000017.1:24600821-24612405 GCA_030265395.1 Rhina ancylostomus | reverse complement strand
AATTGCCAAACCTAGATAATTAGGAAGCTAATGTTTTGATAATTATTTTAAAAAGTAGTCATTCAAATTGATGAATTACCCTCGAAGGATAAATGACATTGCTGTCTTTGTACTTGGGCAAAATGAATCAGGATTACAGCTGGCCATTTACCTTTATTGGCCGTTCCATCTCTGGTTTCTTGTAACGCAGCCACATCATTCCAATAATAGCTAAAGCAATGCACAGCCAGTTGAAGAAACTAAAGAAGTTAATGACAGAGTATATGTCGACAGAAAATGCATACATCAAAGTCATCCAACACTGTAAAAACAGAAACAGAGCATTATCAGCAAAGAAAGATGGAGTTTTAAAATGTTTACATATTTAATCAAATTCTTCTGTTAACAATTTAAAGTAGTAATGGTAAAATGGGCAGCCTACCTGAAAATGAGGTTATGAAATATAAATAGAACATGTTGGAACTACTCAGCAAATCAGGCAGCTTGTGTGGAGAGAGAAATAGAACTAACATTTTAGGTCAATGATCTTTCAACTATAATCGAGGAAAGTTTGAAATCAAAATTTTTTTGCTGCAGGGAAAAGAACAAAAAGGAATGTCTGTGACAAGATGGAAACTAGAAGTGACTGAACAATGTTACAGACATTCCCTTCATTCTTTCTGCCCTTACCCCTTGTTTACAATTTAAAATATTTGTTTGACCTATATCTTTTCTCATTCTGATAAAAGGTCATTAACCTGAAATGTCGAATTTGTTTCCCTCTCTGCAGATGCTTCCTGACCTTCTGATTAATTCCAACATCCTCTGCTTTCATTTCAGATTTATGGTATCTTCTGTCATATTTCACTGCAGCAGCAGATCTAAATTGAATGACACATTTTTCCTGAGCTTTCTCTGGAAGAGCACCAATAAAATTAGACAATATTGTGCAATTAAGAAATATTAAGTTAGATAGTGCAGACCAGGGCTAAGTTACTCATACACTAGAATTACATGAGTGGCCTGCTATATTTTGTTCAATGTGGCGTGACGCTGCCAAACATCTGAACACCTGAGGGCTTAGAAATAACTTGGCATTCTGAGACCAATGTGGTAATTACACAGTCACATTCAGCTTCTGAATCGTGGATTAAATTGTATAGCACAATGTACTGAAATGTTTGCTATACAAAATAATTTTGTAAATCTATATAACTCTTTGGTTGTTATGTACATTATTGATTGCAGCCACAATTCTGCACCTCTATAGTGCTAGAGTTTGTGAAAATAAAATGGAAAGGACAAGCCCTGGGTTTCATTCAAGACAATGTCCATCTTAAACATATATTTAATCATCAGATTCAAACCTGTGTGTATATTTAGAAGATTCTTTTGATGTTTTTCACAATTTGGCACAAGAACATGAATTGGAAATGTCTCAGCATTTAACACACGACTCTGCTCTATACAGTGGACAAAAATGACACCAGACACCATTTGGGAGAAGAGCTGGAGAGCTTTCCCCTTTATTGTGGCCAAAACTTATCACTCACACATCATTACCAAAATGAAGTATCTGGTCAATATTATATTACTGGCTGTGGGAACTTGCTGTGCACAAACTGCTTGGCACATTTGCTGTATTACTACACTTCAAGGAAGTATTCCTCTGGTTGTAAAACACTTGGGGCATTTTGCAGAAGACTCAAAGACACTGTAGAATTGCAAGTCTTTTTCTTTCTTAAATTCACCTTCTTGCATAACCTCAAGTTTTTCTCTACATGCATGTCATAATGTAATTAATCAATAAATGCTCCCATTTTAATGAAGTGATACATTCCAAATATTCAAGTAGGATTCTGACAGGCACAAGTGTAACCTTACTGCAGATTGAATCAAGAATAAAATAGAAGACACATTAATAAAATCACAGACCGATGCTCTGCCATTTGTATACACTGTTACTTTGTATTTGTAACCTGTATTTACAGACATACAAATTACTGCATAGCTTTTTGAATAGCCACCTAAACCTCATTAAAGTACTTTGAAAACATATTAAAAGCAGTACTTTGGCAGTCATTTGCCTTCCTGCCTGTACTATAAAATATCAACTTCAAGATACTCACAGTAAATATTAATGATGGTAGAGGGGTGAACTGTTTTAGATGAATCATTGATAGGAGGTTGGGCAAGTGACCCTCTCTTGCTCCCACAAAGAATAACCTGTAACAAAGAAGGAGCTATTGAAGATTTAAGTAGTAAAAATATATAGTGGGAAGGCAAGCATTTATTACCAAAAGTTGAGTTCAGGTTCCTACACTGTGTAATGAATTGACCTGTATGATCAGTTTGCAAGTTTTTCATTGTACCTTGGTACAAGTGACAATAATATACCAATACCAATCATACCAATGAATCTTCAGGATGTTAGTTATGGTGGTAGTACAGCTGTTAAATTACAAGACTAGCAAACCAGCAGATCCAAGTTCAAATCCTACTAAAGCTGTGAAATTTAAATTCTATTAATAATCTGGAATTTGGGGGTGAATAAACAACTAGTAATGATGATCAGAAAACTACCTCTTCATAAGAAAAATCCACCTGCTTCACCTGTGCTCTTCAGGAAGGGAATCTGTCATCCACACCTGATTTGGTCCAAATGTGATCCACAATGTCAGCCCCAACCATGATGCCAATTGAAGAAGGAATCTCCGTGAATTATAAGAAGATTGGGAAAGTTTGTAATATGGTCAACTTAAGTGTCATACAAATTAGAAAGGGATTATGGGAAAATAGGCCAATAGAAGGGACGGCTTAAAAGGTCACTTAGAAGAAACATGATAGGCAGATAGAGGCAACCCCTGCAGAGATAAAACAAAGACCAAATACTACAAAAAAGTGGGTTACTGATAAAATTGAGAAATCCCTATGTAACTATTGTAACGTGAATAGCATAAATTGCTGGAAGTTTTTTGGGTCAGTGAAGTATCTCACTCAAAGTGCTTCCCAGTGGACATTGTGACAGGGCCAGTTTGAGAAACTCACCACCGCTGTATGAAAGATTTCTTCATGTGCTGTCCCGACCTGAGCCATAATTAAGAGGGTGACTGGGCCCCAAATGAAAGCCAGATTCAGTATGCAGACAAATTCCTCCAACATCAATCTATACTAATCCTATCTGCCCACACAAGGTACACATCCCTCTCTTCCTTGTTCGTGCATGTACCTGTTTAAATGCTTCTTTAACATTGATATCATATCTGCTTCCACCACTTTGCCTGGCAGCAGTTCCCCTCTCCTGACACTCTCCTCCACCTGGCTATACTCATTCTCACCCTGAACAACTCCCCCTTTGATTCCTCATGGGCCCTAGCGACACCTGCCTTTTTGTTAGCTACATGGAGCAGTTCTTGTTCCAAACCTTCTCTGGCACCACTCCACAACTTTCTCTACTTCTTTAAAACTGCACCCGTGTGGAACTCAATTTTATCAACTGCTCTACGAACTTCCACCCCGCAATCAGATTCCCTCAAGCAGCCCCGTTGCCCAGCAAATCCCCTCCCTCTCCTGGTTCCATTGTTTATCACCACACACTCCCCTCATTCCATCTGCTCCCCTCCCCACAATGTCTCCATCTGATCAGCATTCCCCCACTATCTGGTTTCACCATCACTTTTTGCTCTTATCAGATTCCATATCTGCAGCCTTTGTCGTCTCTAACAGTTATCTCCCAGCTTCTGTCGCTATCTCCACCTCTCCCTCCCCCACCTGGCTCCATCTGTCCATCAATCTCTCCTCACCTAGATCCACCCATCGCCTGCTAGCTCCTGCCTCAGCCCTCCCTCTCACCTCCATATACTGGCCATCCCCCCTTCACACAGTCCTGATGCAGCAACTATCCCTTTGTATCCACAAATGCTGCCTGATCTGCTGAGTTCCTCCAGCAGCTTGCTTTTTGCTCAGTGATAGTTCTCTTTGGCCAATATTTCTGTATTTACAGTTTTGTATTAGAATATTAAAACACTGGTGTACAAGACATTACAAGTTGATATTAAATTAGACTTTGAAAAACCACAGTGAGGTAGAAATTCATTTTTGATCACGACTGCAAAAGGGAAAACACAGCTGGAAGGCAGCAGTGTACAAAGTGCCCTAGATAACATATAGCATGAATTGGTCTGGAGACAAGATAAATTTCTATATATTTTCTTTAAAACAGCTGCAACAGTGAAGCATTGGTTTTGTCATCTGTATGCAACAATTTTACAAAAAGTTTACAAAAGATGTTTACTAATGTTAAATATAAAATCATAAATTTTTTTATCAGTTTACCTAGATGAAGTGAAGAGCGATCCATTGACAGAACCAAAACAGGAAAGCCCTACAAATACAGGGACAATCCAGGACATTACACCCAAATGGATATTCCCAAAGTCCTAAAGAAACAAGAAAGATAAAGAGAAATTTATCACTCCGGTCTGGAAATATTACAACATAAAACACAAATTAATAAAAATTGCTTCTATTCAACTGCTTACTTCAAAAATGGTCTTACTTGATCCATTCTTTAAATTTTAAAATAATTTTATTATATTAAAATACCTGTTTATTGTGGAAAATCAAAAAAATCTTGTTACTAAAGATGTTTTATGTTGGATCATTTCCATGAGATCAAAGGATTACAAGAGAAATCAAAGGATTAGGTTTATCAAGTTGCCAGAAATAGCAGTAGACTCAAGGATTGGGAATATATTAAAACTCAAAGGAGGACCAAGAAATTGATTAAAAAAAACATAATATGAAAGTAACCTACTAAGCACAAAAAATGAATTGTATGAACTTCTGTAGATACATTAAAAGGAAGAGACCAGCGAGGTAAAATGGCAAGTTCATAATGGGGAATAAGGAAAAAGGCAGAGAGATTATACAAATATTTTGTTTTTTTAAAAAACAGGAGAAACAAAAAATCTGCGAGAGATACAAAAAGAACCAAGTCTACCAAGTCTTAATATTGGGAAAAAAGTACCACGAGTTGGTGAGAATGAAAGCTGATAAATCCCAAGAACCCAATAATCTACATCCCAGAGGTGGAGAGGTGGCTATTCTGGTTATCATCTTCCAAAATTTTAAACAATCTGGAATGGTTCCTGCAAATTGGAGGTAGCAGATATGACCCCCCCCCACCATTTAAGAAAGGAAGGAGAGAGAGAGAACAAGTGAACAAACACAGGGAACTACAGACTTGTTAGCCTAACATCAGTAGTAGGGAAATGCTGGAATTTATAATGAAGGAATAATAACACAATACCTAGAACTAAAGACAATTTAGCACAGTCAATATTGATTTATGAAAGAGAAATCACGCTTGACTAATCTACTGAAATTTCTTGAGGATATGATTATTAAAATAAAGCGGAACCAAAGGGGCACCACAGTGGCACAGCTGTACAGCTGCTGCCTCTCAGCTCGAGACCTAGGTTCAACCCAAACCTCAAGTGCTGTCTGTGTGGAGTTTGCATGTTCTTCCCATGATGGCATGGGTTTCTTCTGGTTTCTCCAATTTCCTCCCACATCCCAAAGATGTACAGGTTTATTGGTTAATTGGCCACTGTAATTTACCTCTAGGTTGCAGGTGAGTGGTAGAATCTGGGGGTTGTTGATGAGAATGTGGGAAGAATAGAAAATGGGATTAGTTTTAATGAATAATTTGTGGTTCATGCAGACTTGGTGGGATGAAGGGCCAACTCTATGCTGCATGTCTGTGTGACTATTGGATATGGGGTATTGAGATTTTCATAAGGCTTTCAATAAAGGCTCATATAGGAGATTGGTCAACAAGATTAGAGCAAATGCAATAGGGGCTTATCTACTCACACAAACTGAGAACGGATTAACGTACAGAAATAAATAGGAACGAGTGGGTCTTTCTCAGGCTGGCAGGCTACCACAGGGATGCTTGGGGCCTAACCATTCACAATCTGTTTCAATCTGAGGCAATCAAACGTCACATTTCCAAGTTTGCAAATTAATGTAGGTAGGGAGGAGGATGTAAACAGGTTGAAGAGGATATAAACAGACCTGGTGAGTGGGCAAGATCCTAGTAAGGGCATCTACTTTTGCACAAAACAGAGAGCATCTTTTCCGATGGTGACAGATTGGGAAATGTTGATATTCAAAGTACACAAGTTTCCAAAACTAAAATGCATGTGCAGCAAGCAGTCGAGAAAGCAAATGGTGCATTGGCCTTTATTATGGAAGAATCTGAATATGTTGTTGCTAAATTAGAAGCTCTGCCATGATTCTGATGAATTGCACAATGTCTAAAGGGCCAGACAAACTACACTTTCTTCAAATATTACTGTTCTTATCACAGTTCATGATGAAACAAAATTGATAAATGTACCTAACAATAGATGTACTTCCCAGCCAATTAACAGAAACTGGACTATTCACTGACTGTTTGTAAACAGTATCATCATGCAAATTATATATGCCATTAAAATTATGTTTAAGTAGTAATGGAATGATTTTTGACCACTAACCACAGCCACAGCTTCTGAATGCAGCATTAACTCAGGAGACAGGGTTGTAAAATATGCCAGGTTGGTCAACACATACACTATTGTCACAATTGGCATGGAGATCATAATAGCACGAGGCAGATTCCTGGAAAACAATTAAAGGACTGTTGAAGGTAAAAAAAAGTCCTCATACAAATTACTTCAGTTTCATGAACATTGTATTGTATTTAAGAACAACAGTTAAAAATTCACTGGTTGCAGTTTTCAGATTAGCAGTAGCAATTGCAAAACTTTAAATATTAGGAATTATCATTACAAACAGTGGGCCTACATTCAATGCTTTGTTGATTTCTTTAAAATAAACAAGAATGTTGAGCCAATGATGTTATTTCATTTGCGATTCCAGGTAAAGCAAAGATGGTCACTTTTACTCAATGGATTTACAGCCAATTAACATTTTTGGAAGCTATCCTTTTGTCTTCCAGTTTGCTAAAACTGAAAAGGCAGCAGTCGAGCATGAATTAGGTAGGGAACAAGAGGAATTTATTAGATCATCTGGAAACATCACTGATTTAAGTACAATTATACCAAAGCTTTGTATACAAAGCCATCTAACAAGTTAAACCTTTATAAATTGCAGGGGAAGCCTCAGTTGGACTACTGTATATCTTTTTGGGAACAACATCTTCAGAACGTGAAGTCTTAGATGAAGTTTGCCAGGATGATATCAAGAGTCATGGGCTGAAATTTTCTGGAGAGAATGATAAAGCTGGGATTATTTGTTTTAGAGTAGATGAGCAGAGATGTAATACAGCTACTCAAAATTATTTGAAGTTTTGATACAGCAAGTCAGCAACTAAGCAACTAGAGATTTAAATCAGCTATTTCTTTTCCCCATAGGAGTTGTTAAGATCTGGAATACATTATCTGATGGCATTAGAATCTAGAGAAACTACAAAAAAGGCAATAGAGTACCAGAAAAGGACATATTTGCAATTATGGCAAAAGGCTGGGATATGGGAATTGTCCAGCTTTCAATGAGCCAGAATGGGCAAAATGACTCCTTGCTAATAGTAACTGTAACAAGATACGTCCCCTTGATTATACAAGAAAATGTGTCAATATGCCTTGAATTAAGAAGATGGGAGACAATATTAGATTTAGCACAAAGCAGTAAGCCAGAGTGCATCAACAGCCTCACACTGCATGAACATGATTATTGTATGACTCAATTCAATTTTATATTGAGGCAAGGAGACTATCCAAGATAACCTGGGCTAATCTGTTAATGAATAAAAAAATGACATTAGTTTTTGAATACTTTTACTTAATATGAAAAATATGGGCAAGAGCTCCACTTGCCAAAAAAGCTGTTAATATCCAAAAATGCATGGAACAACATAAAATCAGTGGAAAATGCATATACAAATAGTGCTCCACAAACCAGACAAGTGATTTACCCATTTTACTTTAAGGCAGAACCAGCAGAGGAAAGCCCTTTGAGCTTGCCCCTTAAAACTAAAAACACTGGTGTTTCAAGTAAAAAGGAAATGATTACCATGTTATATAATTACTTTATATTAGTGTATATAGCAGAAGAAAAAATGGCTCATAAGAAAACTAATATCAATTCCTGCATAAGGATGCACCAAAATTAACATGAAGATACAATACATGTGAAACCCACAGTGAAATACATCATTGTGTAGAGTGTTCTGGGGGCAGTCTGCAAGTGTTGCCACACTTCCGGCACCAACATAGCATGCCCACAACTTCGTAACCTATACATCCTTGGAATGTGGGATGAAACCAGGGCACCTACAGGAAACCCACGCAAACACTGGGAGAATGTACAAACTCCTTACAAACAGTGGCTGGAATTGAACCCAGGTCACGTAATAGTGTTACACTAACCACCACACTACTGTGCCTGCTTAAAAGAAATTTTAAAAATATCACAACAAATTGACAAATTCCAAGCACCAGAAAGCTTCTCATGAAAGTAGGTGAAAATATAACAGGTGGCTTAATGATGACCTTTTAAAATTCCCTTGATTCCTGAATCATTCTTCCAGATTGGAAAACTGTGTTTGTAGTTCCACAAGTTAGGAAAGGTGATAGAAGATAACAATAGAATTATGTAACAGCTAGTCTTACATTTGTTTCCAGAATTATCGATAAAACTATCCATGATAATGTTAATTGTGAACACACTTACAATTTTCAGCTGGTTAGAAAGCCAGCAGGATTTGTCAAGGCAAATCCACACCTACCTTAATTTTTGAAGAGCTAAAGAATTGTGGACTGGTAAATGCCCATAGATGGCATTGTACATTAACATCCAGACAACACTTAAAGTTCTTCACAATAAACATCTGGCTAAAGTTTGGGGCTTAGAAACTCTTTGGTTCGTGGAAAGCTGTCTGAACATGCTCTGACAGTCAGCCTAATGAATATTCGTAGTCAAGGATCAGCTGTTGCAAATATGATTATATGTAAGATTCAAGACACCATGCAAGTTCAAAGACCTTTCCTTTGCTGTTTTCGCTACCATAGAGCTAGTCATGGAAAATAGGTAGTCACATATCTGGTTTGATAGCCTGGGGAAGGTGGCAAATCACAGGACATCAATCAGAGATGGTGCTGGGACAGGTAGAATTGGGATCTCTGGGCACTGTGGGTGATGGAGTGGGCTGAGATTGGCTGCTGGAGGGGAGAGGGTTCAGAGGTAAGAGAGGTTACGATCGGGTCAAAGACATGGGTTTGAGGGGCTACTGCAGTGGCTCATTTTCGACATGAACCAGATTCCCAACATTGGACTGCCTGGGCCTACTCAGGCAGGCCTCCTTTGAGTAAGGACAAAGTAGGTCTCACATGTCTTTTGAAGGCCATGTTAAGCATAAATCACCCATACCATTTGTAGGTCACACTTGTGCTGAAATTTAAAGTAGAAGAAATGTGGAAAAATACAAGCTGGACTAGGCTATTTGATCCTGCTCTGTCAGTTGATACAATCATGGCTAATATTCCATCTCAACAACATATACGTGCTCTCTTCCTGTATCTCTTGATGCTTTTTGTATCTAGAAATGCATCTATCTCCTTAAATAGATTCAGTGACTTGATCGCCACTGCACTCTATGGTAAAGAATTCCACCAGTTTACCACTTCTGGGTAAAGAGATTTCTCATCTCATTTCTAAATATCTTACCCAATATCCTGAGACTGTGGACTCTGGCTCCAAAACCCCTGGCCAGGGGAAAACATCCTGTCAAGCCCTGTCAGATGTTTGTACGTTTCAATCTTTCTACACTCTACAAGTGTGGCTGATCCAATCACTCCTCATGCGATAGTTCTGCCATCCCAGGAATCTGTTTGGTGAACCTTCTTTGCTCTACCTCCACAGTAAGTCCATCTTCTATTGGGTAAGGAGACCATAACTACACACAATATCCCAGGTGTTATCTCATGAAGGTTCTATGTAATCATGGTGAGACATCCTGATTCTTGTACTTGAAACCTCTTGCAATGAAGGCCTTCTTAACTGTTTGCTGCACCAGTATGTTTGCTTATAGTGACTGGTGTAGAAGAACACAAAGATCCCTTTGGACATCACCATTTCCCAATATATCACTATTTAGATGTTTGCTGCATGCCACTGGTCACCTATGTGCATATCTGGGTGCCTCTATGAATGACTGCATCATGTATTCGGGGAACTTGAAAAGAAAATCACAAATAACAATGGCACAGTAAAGAGCTGACCTGATGCTACAGACATTGTCATACAGTACACACAAATATTGCCAAATGCTTAGAATTTCTATATGTGGTTAAAAGGAAAATGGTTAGTCAAGTCTGACTAAAATCTGTGCCAGTGTTGGAGCTACTCCCTGTAGTTATATTCATGATATGACGGAGAAGCAGATATTCAAAACTAAAATACAAAATACAGGTCAGATAATATGTGGTCAGAAGAAAGGAATTATCATTCCAGGTTGACATTCTTTAATGCACCGTTTTGCCAGTTTGGCAATGGATCAAAAATAGGCAACATCATATTCAGTGTGGCTCAAAGGATTCACTTCTTAAAACAAAAAGGGTAAAACCATGGCAAATGGATTCAATGTAACGTAAAGCTATATTTGTGTTATGCCTTTAAATTAGATAAAAACCCAAATGACTTCACAAGAGCATTAAAAGATAATAATTAATAGATAACTACATTCAGATAACAAAAAGATTGATCACAGAAGTAGATTTTAGAAGAATGTTGTTAAGGAGGAAAGAGAAATGCAGATGCAAAGAGGTTTAGGAAAGGAATTTCAGAACTTGGGCATTAGAAATTGAAGGCAATGTTGTGGACATTCAAGAGCAAGAATTAAAGGAGCAAAGATATCTGAGAGGGTTAAATGATGGAAAAAGGATTTAAAATTAAGAAGATAGAATCAGTTTATTGTCACTTCCACATACACTTACAACAGGCATGGGAGCAAAATACCGTACTCCACAGATCAAGGTGCTGTTCACATTAAATTGGAGACACAAAGACATTAACAACATTGGACCCGCATTAAAATAGACTCGAATTAAAAAAACAGCTCAAAATGAACGTACTGATGCCACAGTCTTCAGACACGTAAAGTGCTGGTGCATTTTTGTACACCTAGCATTCTTTAATGTTAGTGGGAGGGATGGAGGGCAGCATTTTGAGGGAATTCATAGTTCTGATGGCTTGTGGGAAGAAGCTATTGCACAATTTGTTTGTTCTTGCACGGATGCACCAGAGCCATCTTCCAGATGGCAAGGGTGCAAAAAGGTGGTGGGGGGCGAGAAGGGTCAGACATTATGAGTGTTGCTTTTCTGACTCAATGGTCCATACATACGTCTGCAATAGAGGGTAGAGACACACCTACAATCTTCTCCACAGCTCTCACTATTCTCTGCAGGGACTTCCATCCAGCAGCTGAACAGCTCCCATACCAGATGGTGATGCAGTGTGTCAGGATACTCCCAATGATTCCTCTATAAAATGTCTTCATGATGGATGGAGGGGAGTTCACTTTCCTCAATCTCCACAG
>JARFYF010000017.1:24330847-24343800 GCA_030265395.1 Rhina ancylostomus | reverse complement strand
CATGACTTGCTCATTAATGGAGGATTACAAGCATTCTCAGCTATTCTGAGAACTGTCAACAGTTCCAAATGGCAGTGGAGGCATTCCTAGCAAGTTCCAACCTATCTTGCACCACCTTCAGTCTTCAAATTTCTTTTCATAATATGGAGATCAGAATTGTTCATAGTATTACAAGTGCAAACCTGAAACGCACTTGATGGGCCATGAATTTGCTTGCACAAGTTTAATGTACTTCATTGAATACTGTGTCAGAGTTTATATTTTGTGCATTTTTAAGTATTAGAAATCTGAAGTCTAAAATTGGAGGGAGCAAAGACCTGTGAAATCTGGAACTGGTAACTGTTGTAAGTGGATGGCCAAAGTTACAAATGTCCCCTGCTTCAGCCCCATCCACCTGATCTCATGATCAAAACAGCAGCCTATTGTGTATGGAATAAAATATTCCAGCAGCAGGCCTTTGTGCAGAGCATGCATTGGACCACTGCACATCTAGTGTATATTGTAGTTCCTTGGCAGAGAATAATTAGTTTGCTAACTTTTTTTCGTCTGAATATATTGGCACCTTATTGTATTATAGTTACATGTGTATGGGCAGCTGGTAATATTTTACTCAAGTTTCCATTTTTCAGTGGTATATTTTGACAATGAATATTTGTAGACTGATAATAGTGGGAATCAAGGTATTGCAACAAAGCCCCAACCTACTTTTATTCAACATTTGATAGTTGAATTTAGTTTTTTGCAACTCTGGGATGCTGAAGGCATTTGTCAAAGCAATGATCCATTCAAGAGCAGCTACTTCACCTGCGCAGGAAGAATTTACTTGGCGACAACTGCAGATATTTCTGTTATTTCTAATACTTCTCATATTTCCATCCATGAATTTCGAAGTGGTTTCCAACTAAATGGAGCTCTTGCCTAGTCCCATTTGCCTGTGTTTAGCCCATTTTCCTCTAAACCTTTCCTACCCATGTACCTGTCCAAGTATCTTTTAAACATTGTGATTGTTCCTGCCTCAACCATCTTCTCTAGCAGCTCACACAACATACAGCCTCTGTGTAAAAAAAAACTTGTCCCTGAGATCCCCTTTAAAGCTTTCCCTTCTCACCTTAAATCAATGCCATCTCATTTAGACTCACCTACCCTCGGAAAAAGACTATGACTTATCCATGCCCCTCATAATTTTATAAACCTCCATAAGGTCACCCCTCAGCCACCATCTCGCCAGGGAAAACAGTCCCAACCTAACCAGTCTCTCATCACTCAGGCCCTCCAGACTATGCATCATCTTTGTGAATCTTTTCTGCATCCTCCCTAGTTTAATCGCATCCTCCTTTATAGTGTGGCAACCAGAACTGCATACAATGCCCAAGTGTAGTCAACCAATGTTTTGAACAACTGTAACTTGACGTCCTAACTCTTGAACTCAGTACCACATCCAATGAAAGTAAGCATGCCGTATGCCGTCTTTATCACCTGCATACCTGTGTAATGTAATATAAACAAATATAGTATTTGCCTTGCTTATCGCTTGCAAAAATGCATCTATTGTATTGGTGCCGATGAAGAGTGTGGTGACTTGCCTCAATGACCACTGTCTGGTAGCGCTTCCATTGAGAGGTTGATTATGGTGCGAATCAACTCCGGCCTCTGGATCTGCTTCAATTTGTCTATAGCAACAACAGGTCAACAACAGATGCAATTTCTCCAGCTCCACTCTGCTCTGGACCATCTGGACAACAAGAACATGTACGTCAGGCTGCTGTTCATTGACTACAGCTTGGCATTCAACACAATCATCCCATCCAAACTCATCAAACTTCAAGACCTGGGCCTCTGTACCTCCCTATGTAACTGAATCCTTGACTTCCTCACTGGCAGACCTCAGTGAGGATTGGCAATAACACCTCCTCCTCACTAACCATCAACAGTAGGTGCAATTCAAGGCTGCATGGTTAGCCCTCTGCTCTATACCCTATACACACATAACTGTGTGGTTAAGCACAGCTCCAATGGCATATATAAATTTGCCAATGACACCACTGTTGTTAGACAAATCACAGGTAGTGATGAGTCAGTGTACAGCAGTGAGATAGGACATCTGGTTGAGTGGTGCTGTAGCAACAACCTCCCACTCAACATCAGTAAAATTAAAGAGCCAATTGTTAACTTCAGGAAGGGGAAGGAGGGTGAATGTGCACCAGTCTACTTTGGTGGATCGGCAGTGGAGAGAGTCAGCAGCTTTAAATTCCTGGGTGTTAACATATCTGATGACTTTTCCTGGGTCCAGCACATAGATGCAATCACAAGGAAAGCATGCCAGCGTCTTTACTTTCTTAAAAGGTTAAGGAAGTTGGTACGTCAACAGTACTTTTACAGATGTACTGTTGAAAATACCCTGACTGGTTGCATTATGGTCTGGTACAGCAATTTGAATGTGCAGGAACGTAAGAAGCTGCAGGTAGTAATGTACTCAGTTCAGTACATCACAGACATGCCCTTCCCCACCATCAGTAGTATCTACATGAGGTGCTGAATCAAAGATCCCCACCATCTGGGTCATGCTATCTTCTTGAAGCTACCATTGGGCAGGAAGTAGAGAAGCCTGAAGCCCACACCACCGGGTTCAAGAACAGTTACCTCCCTTCAACTATTAGGTTATTGAACCAACCTGCACAACCTCAGTATAGCAACGCCATGACCACTTTGACTGAAATGAACTTTGTATTTTTTTGTTCTAATTATGTTTTTTCTTTTAAAAAAAGTTGTGTATAATTTATGTTTATCTTGTGAATGCTGCTACAAGTCAGTTTTTCATTGCATCTGTGCATGCATGTACTTGTGCACATTCCAATAAACTTAACATTGACTGAAGTGTCCTTTGCACAGTGGACTTTGGTGGAACTTGCTGAAGTATGCTTTGTGAGTGCAAGATACTGATTTTGTTTAGCTGTGAGGTTTCAGATAAAATTCACTCGGGTAATGAAGGAAAATGTGCTACTTGAGAAAATTTTCAGGTCTATAAGTCTAACTAGTTAAGACTACAAGAAATATTTAGGTGTAGAATATTTAGAAATGTTGTATGTGCTAACATGAACTTAAGTTAAAAGAATATAGATACAAAACCATTTCAAATTTGTGAAATTATTTTGCATATTCAATTTACCACCTGGTGGCAGTATTTGCAAACAATTCTCTCATTTTTTTGATATTTTTTCAAAAATAATGAAAGTGATTATAACTGAAAAGGAAAAAAACTAAATTTTCAAGGTGAAGACTTCCTTGGTGGTATGAGCCATTTCCTCAACTTGGCACCTTAGGGGCTTCCAAAAACAATCCTCGCAGTTTGACTCATAATAATCAAATTGGAGTTGGTCTATTATTGTTACATGTAACGAGATGCAGTGAAAAACTTTTGTTTGTGTGCTATTCAGGCAGGTCATGCCAAAAATAAGTACATTGAGGTAGTAAAAGGAAAAACAGAATGCGGAATATAGAGGTTACAGAGCAGCTACAGAGAAAGTGCAGTGCAGGTAAACAAATAAAATGTAAGAGCCACAAAGAGGGAGATTGGCAAATCTAGAAGTTACCTTTAGCATATGAGAGGTCCATTCAAGATTCTGATAACAGTGGGATAGAAGCTGTCCTTGAATCTGGTGGTAAGTTCTTTCAAGCTTTCGTATCTTCTGCCCAATAGGAGAAGGGAAAAGAGCATATGACTGGGGTAGGAGGGGTCCTTAATTATCTTAGCTACTTTCCTGATGCAGCAGGAAGTGTAGACAGAGTCAGTGGAGGGGAGGCTGGTTTGCTGATGTACTGGGTTATGATCACAAATCTCTGCAGTTCTTTGTGGTCTTGAGCAAAGCAGTTTAGCTGATCTCTTCTGATAATTCAATGTGCATCCAATATAACTATAATCATGCTCTAAAATTTGGATAAACTGATATATTCCCTTGCAAGCACTATATAATCCAAATGTTCAATGGTGTTGTAAAATAATTATTGGAATGTATACAGTTGTAGTTTGGGACTTGTGAGAGGAGAGCCAGCAGAGCTGCATTAATAGGAAATAATGTTTGACCAACATAATTGATATTTGTGTTTATGGTCTTTCAAAACTCATTTGATAAAGTAGCACATAATATCAATGGTAGGAAGTTGAAGCCCATTGGATAAAATGGACAGTCACAGCATGTACACAGAATTTTTCCAAGGGCTAGATAACAGAGTTATGACTGACAGTTATTATTTTGATTAGATGGAGGTATACTCAAGACTCATGGTTCAGCACTTGTAAACTTGTGTTTCAATGTGTATTAAGATCTTGATCTTGAGATTACAGTCACAATTTCTAGATTTGCAGATGAAATGAAACTTGGAAATGCACAAAACGTTAACAGGATAGAGACTGATTGGATAGATGGTGCATGTCAGATAAAATTCAACAAAGAAAAGTATTTTGATAGAAAGAGAAAGGAAGGATAATACAAGATGAAAGGTAAATATTTAAAGATGTGCAAGAACCTCAACATGTTTATGTATAAATCTTTGAACAAGCTCGAAGCTTAGAAAGCAGTTTAATGAAACATGAGGCTTTATGGTTGCTAAATAACTTGGAGTAGAATAACTGGGAATTGATAATGAGCCTTTATTTAGTTCTTGGAACAAAAAAATTAAGAGGATGTTTGATGTGGAGATTTGCACAGTGAATTTGGGGATAACATATTGACATGGATTAAGAATTAGTTATTATGATTAAAAACTGCTTGAGAATAAGCACGTTTCTCAGGTTGGCAGGCTGTGACTTATGGGTTACTGCAGGGTTGGTGCTTGAACCCCAACTATTTACAATCCATATTAACAATATGGCTGAGGAGACCTATTTCTAAGATTGCTGATGATACAAGACAAAGTAAGGTTGAGCAGGGTGAAAAATGTGAAGAGGCTTCCTTGTCATACAGATAAACTAAGTGGGTGGGCAAGAACAAGGCAGATGGAATATAATCTGGAAAATATGAAATTATCCACTTTGCTGCACAAAAGAGAAGAGCAATATTTGCTTAAAAAATGAAAGATCGGGTAATATTGATGTTCAAAGAGACCTTGTTGTCTTTTTGGCCAGCTGCTGAAAACCAATGGGCTGGTGCAGCAAGGAATTAAGGCATGTCATTCTTTATTATGAGAGAAATTGACTACAGGAAAAAAAATATTCAACTGCAATTATTCAGGGCCTTGCTAAGACTGCATCTGGAGTCTTGTGTATAGGCTTACCTAACATAAAAATGAATACTTACCTTGTATGGAGCACAGCAAAGATTCCCTGGATTGGCACCAGAAATGAGGTTGTAAGTTTCATTGAGATCTCCTCTTCTAAACTCCAGAGAATACAGGCCTAGTTTATTTGGTCTCACTTCATATGGTGAACCTGTAATATGAAGAGAGACTGAGTAAACTAGGCTGTGTTTTCTAGAGTCGAGAAATATGAGAGAAGATCCCATTGAAACTTACAGAATTCTTATTGGACCCTAGAGGCTGGATGCAGGGAGGACTGTTCCACTGGATAAGGAACCTGGAACTAGAGGTCATAGTCTCAGAATAACGATAAGGTGATTTACCACTGATAAAGAGAAATTATTTCAGTCAGAGGGTAAAAAATATTTGGAAAACTCTATCAAGGGGGATGATGGAGGCTCAGTCATTGACATCATTCATAAAAGGATTGTCAGATTTCGGGGTGCTAAGGAATGTGGGCATAGTGCAGGCAAATGGTGTTAAGGTAGAAAATGAGCTTAGAAGTCCAAATGGCTCACTCCTGCTCCTATTTATTTTGTGTCTCATGTTTATTGTAAAAATATTTAAAATCATGAAGTGTTTAGGAAGAAAAACTGATGGGTCAATAGCTAGTAGGCATAGGTTTACAAAAAGCATCAAATGTGATTTGAAGAAAACCTTTAGTGCAATGACTAATTAAGTTTGGAATACCGTGTCTAACAAAATGGAGGAAAAAAGATTAAATGATAGCCATCAGAAGAGAATTAGTAAATTAAGGATAAAAGATTATAGTGGTATAAGGAAAGCCAGAGATAGAGATGAAGTAAATTACTCTTGTAAAGAACCAGCATAGAGTCTATGGTGCAAATGGGCTCCTACTGTGCATCACTGTTCTTTGATTCTTTGTATACCTAGGTGCACAATAACTTCAGAATGCATGGGTGAATGTATTTTACATTTAAATGTACAATGTCTTTGTAAGTTAAATATGATTGTCTTTAAAGGTTTGATAATAACCATAATTACTTTCTTGAGAATACAAATAAAGAATTTCACTTTATATTTAACTCCACCTCAAATATTTAAGACTATCTCAGAAATGTCCTAAGGTGGTTCTTGTCCTTAGATCATATAAATGTTGATTCATTCTGACTGAGATGATTTTTCCCTAGTTTAAATTAAAGAAATGCTCAGATTTATATTGCACAATTCATAATTTCATGAGAACGCAAAGCATCCTGCAACCAATAAGATACTTTTGAAGTTTAATGACTATTGTCGTGTAGGAAATTTGATGTGCAGTCCATGACACAAAGTTGGTGGCAGACATTTTGTACAGAGGGAAGTTTGTCAGTCAGAAGATCTTCCTTCTCCTTCAACTTGTGCTAGGGATCATGGTTATCCTTCTGAACCTTTTTAGCAGGCAGACAAGACCTCAACATGATGCCTTGTCTGAATGAATGCACCTCCAATTACATACAGGGTGCAATTACCAAATTGTCTCAGTACAATTTAGTAATTGCACCCTGTATATTGTTTTCTTATTCATTGTTAGCTATGCAATGGCTGCCTGTTTTATTGTTAAAATTCAGTTTTATTTTATAAATGGGAATGTACACTTTTTTAAATTTCATTTTAATTTCTAAAAGTACTTACATCAATTCTGAGGAAAATTAAATTTGATTTTATCATTCAGAGTTCTAAACATCATGCTGTCCATGCAGTGAAACTGCTTAAGCTGCAAATGGAGTCTGATTACACTGGAGAAGTATCAGAACAGCAAGGATATGATGCAGATACCTTTAAATATCCCTCTTATTCATGTCACTTTATTTTTGTTTTGTAAAATACAATAGGAAAAATAGATTATGTGGAAATACCAGAAGAAATATTGCAAAAAGTAAACATTTCAAATCTGAAATGGGTGGAAAAACAGGAGAATGATGTCTGATAAAAGAGGCACTAAGATCTTAGCCCACCTTTCCTCACAGCTGTGTCCTGAGGAAGTAGGCCTGAAATAGCATTCCAAAAAAGCATTCTTTCAGATAAAAAAAGATTACTGGTAAGAAATGAATGCATGCTATGATGATGGGAGGGGGGCCACACAGTCCTTGCATGGAAGCAAAGCAGATTAATTTCAGACATGTTCCAAATAAGTATTCTACAGTTTGTAGAATTTTACTTTACATTGATGAAATTGTTACTTTAAAATATCATTAAAAAGAATGCAAGTAAAACAGCATCACTCACTCCTTGATTGATCTCTAAAGTTGATCAAGATCCATATTGTTTTTTCATATTTCATTTAGAATTAATTGATAACTTGTTTCAGGCTTCCAATACGCACCATTGTTATTTACCCAGTTCTGTTTGAAAACAGCTTTCTTAGTTGGTAGTCAAAGCTAAAATTCTAACTAGTTTGTTGACAGAAATTATGACTTGGAACAAGGATTAATCTAGAAAACAAGTTAAATAAATTGGTATATCTGGTCTTTGAAGATGCATGCTGTTGAATTAGTCTGTGAATTAGTAGTTTCTGCTTGATGCCCAATGGTAAAATGTAAAACTGAAGAGATAATGTCAGAGTTGAAGAGTTCTGGGGGATTGGTGTAGATACAATCTGTATTAGTAACTAGAGTCCTACTATATACTGGACAATAATGGAAAATCTAAGTTGCCTCTATTCCATTTCCTGACACAAGTTCCTTTCTACTTATTTCCACATATCTGGTGATGATATTGAGCAATGTGGCCACTTTCTTTGTTTTCCCTTAGACCATTATCTGTTAAACATGGTCTTGAATTTCAGCTTAATTTCTAAAGGGACTGCAAGCAGAAAATATGGATGAAAAATATTTGAAGCGTACTTGGGGCTAAGCATTTCTGTTTGACAAGGAGTGGAATGCCAGTGGTATTCTCCTGGGATATGCTATTTTAGGCATAATCTGGATCTACTAAGTCATTTGCATGGAGTTTCTGCTCATCCTTGTGAAATCAAAGGACAACCATGTGTCCACACCTTTTAGGACAGTTGTTCACCTCAATTTTGATAGCCCCTTGTGCCTGTTGAGAGTAGACACAGTATCCATTCTGAGCTTGAGTCAGCCCACAGATATCAGTATGAAAACTTTGATCAAGCTTTGAGAAGTTCACTCATTTCAACTAATTCCCTGCTTGAGTGGACAAGATTTTACTTTTATCTCTGATTTAGAAAACTTTTGGGAAAGCATGATATCTTTACAGTTTTTACTCATACATCGTGGGCCAGGTGCATCCAATATGGCTCCACTGATGCAGGTGCTTGGATAAAATTGCTTCTATTATTTTTAAGTATTTTGATCTATTGTGACCTTTTTGGAATCCTGAGAATTTTAAAAGTGATCTTTTAAATTGCTCCATATTTTAAAAATAATATTTTACACTTTCCTAATCCATCCATTATCTTTGCTGTGATGACTTTTAACACCTTAGAGTGCAGATCATCAGGTCCAAATTACTTGTCCTCCTTTAATCTTATTAATTTGCCTTCAATCTTTTCTCATGTTATTTTGATTGTTTTAAATTCTTTATTCCTTCTTAGCCCAGTTTGTCTACTATTATTGGAATGCTTTTAGTTTCTTCTACCATGAAGGTGGACATAAAATATTGTTTAAAAACTCCACCACTTCCTTATTTCCCATTATTTATTTCTCAATCTCATCCTCTAATGGTCCAATATTTACCTTAGCTACACTTTCCTTTTTATATACTGCATGTGATAGTCTTCTTGAGTGTTCCTAATATTTCTTGCAAGCTTACATTCATAATCTAATTTATCCCTTTATTTATCAGTACCATTCCCTGCGTGGAAGAATTGTTGGCCATTTTAGTTCACACCAATAACTCCCTTGACAGAAAAAAGTGAATTAGAGGATGTTTTGCCTTGGGCTATACTTAAATATTTAAGGCTGCATACTCAAAAATCATAGCAGCTGCAGTCTAAAATCTTGCATTTGAATTTGATGCAAAAACACAAAACAATGTTCTCTAAATCAGTTGGACTTTAGCAGGGCCTTTGACAAGGTTTCACATGGTAGGCTGGTCTGGAAGGTTAGTTCTCATGAAATCCAGGGAGAGCTAGTTAAGTGGATTCAAAATTAGCTCAGAGATAGGAAGCAGAGGGTGGTGGTTGTAGGTTGGAATGGAGGCCAGTGACAAGTCGTGTGCCACAGGGGTCGATGTTGGGATCCTTGTTATTCGTCATTTATAGAAATGACTTGGATGTGAATGCACAAGACTTGATCAGTAAGTTTGCAGAAGACAAAGTTAGGAGGTGTTGCTGATATTGAAGGAGGTTGTCGTAGATTACAGGGGGATCTTGATCAGTTAGGGAAGTGAGCTGAGGAGTGACAAATGGAGAGGAATGACAGATAAGTGTGAAGTGATGCATTTTGGAAAGTCAAGCCAGCGTAGGATTTATACTATGAATGATAGGGCACTAGGGAATGTAATGGAAAAGACGGATCTAGGTGTAAAGTGCATAGTTTGTTGAAAGCAGCATTACAGGTAGACAGAGTGGTGTAAAAGGCATTTAGCATGCTAGTCTTCCTCAGTCAGGGCACTGAATATAAGAGTTGGGACATTATGCTGCAGTTGTATAGAGTACTGTCCAGTTTTGGTCACCCTGTATGAAGGTGTAGTTAAACTAGAGAGAGTGCAGAAAAGATTTACAAAGATATTACCAGAACTAGAGGGCCTGAGTTACAGGAAGAGGTTTGCCAGGCTAGGTCTTTATTTCTTGGAACGTAGAAGAATGAGGGATGATCTTAGAGAAGTGTTTAAAATTAATTATTTTTCCACAAATGCTGCCCACTCTGCTGAGTTTTTCCAGCATTTTCTGTTTGAATTTCAGATTTCCAGCATCTGCAGTTCTTTAAAATTTTCATTTGGGATCAAAAATCAACCTTTTTTTTTGCATGTTAGATTTTATTAATGCTGTGACAATAACAATAGTCCATTATTATTTTGAGCAACTTTAAAATTAAACTAATTTTTTCAAAAATTCTGATTTTAATAAAGAAAAATCTTCAATTTCAAGGAGAAAATAAAAGTAACTGCTTCCCCTTATCTACAGTGAGGTGATTATGATCCAAATGAAACTTGTTCCAGTTTGAAATTATTTCATGGAAGTTCATCGTTTTTGACTATGAATTGTATTTTAAAGAGTTGATTTCAAGCTCTGTTATATTGTGTGATTCTTCCTCCATGTTTGTTTTCACCCCTTTTCATATTTTTCTCCCTCTTAGTGCTCCTTCACACCACTGTTGAGAGTATAATTCCTTAATCAATGGGCAAGTGACTTTGCCGTAGGAAATTATTGTTGTGAAAATGAACATAAACCCAGGTACTTAGCAATAGTGTCAATTTTAGCTACACCTGGAATGATGTTAACCCTTTTTCTTCTTGCATCATTGGTACTGAC
This sequence comes from Rhina ancylostomus, assembly GCA_030265395.1. Classification (NCBI taxonomy): domain Eukaryota; kingdom Metazoa; phylum Chordata; class Chondrichthyes; order Rhinopristiformes; family Rhinidae; genus Rhina; species Rhina ancylostomus. The sequence continues at coordinate 24,333,068 of JARFYF010000017.1, read as the reverse complement.
ATGGGAGATGGGCAGAATTTAGGGAGATGGGAAAGTAGGACATTAAAGTTATATTGGATTTAATACCACTGCCACATGAGTATAGAAATAGGAACATAAAGCAGATGAAAATGCAAGATGGTGTAGGAGGGATGGCTGTAGATTCCTGAAGAATTGGGACCATTTCTGGGATTGGGGGTTGGGGGGTAGGGTGGGAGAAGTGAAGGTGGGACTTCTATAAACTGGGCTGCATCTAACCAGGAAGGGACCAGTATCTTCACAGGAGAGTATTGCTAGTGCTATTGGGAAGTAGTAAAACTAGTTTGGCATGGGATTAGAAGCCTGAGGGTAGAATCAGAAGGAAAAGAAACTAAAGTGGAAACAGAAGGTATTTGTTCAGGTGATGAGCTTTCAGAAAGGAATAGGAAATAGTGCAAGATAATGAGAACCAGTGTGTATTGGGAAGGAGCAGAGTTTCCCAAACATTTTAGAGTAGACCAGCAAATAGAGTTGGAGCTGAGAAAAAGTATGAGATGAAATTAAAGTCAAAGATGCCCAAAAGAAATGGGAAAAGAGGTTACACTAGATTTGATCGATGTAAGGATTTTACTGAGGTCAGTGAAAATGGAAATGATATAGGCACACATGTGAATGCTTGGAATATGGCAAAAAAAGTTGGTGAATTAGAAGCACAAATAGCTATGTTGGGAATATGATAACAAAACAGAAATTGGCAGTAAACAAAAAAAGGCAGAATTGAGCACTAAATATTTTTGGATTCAGGAAGGATAGGTAAGGAAAGAAATAAAAAGGCAGCCGTGTTGCAGAAGAGAGAGTATGGATTAATGAAATCAAATTTAGAATCTGCTTGGTTAAATCTAAGAAAGAGTCAATGGAATGTTGAGTGTATTCTATAGGTCAAAGTGGAGCAGGAGAGAAGTAATGGAGCAAATATGCATAGAGATTGCAGAGGTGTACAAAAACTAAGGGGTAGTTATGATGGGGGACCTTAATTATCCCAATGCAAACTTGGATGGTAATAGTGTTAAATGCAGAGAGGGTGAAGAGTTTCTAAAATATGTCCAAGGTAATTTTCTAGAGTAATATGTTTCTGATCCAACAAGGGAGGAGGCATTACTGGAGTTGCCTCTGGGTAATGAGGTGGTCAAAAGCATTAGGTTTTGATAGGGGAACATTTCAGAAATGGTGATCATAACATCATAAGATTTAGGTTAGCTGCAGAAAAGGAGAAGGAACAGTTCAAAGTAAAAATAATTAATTGGATTAAGCTTGATTTTCAATGTGATGAGAATGGATCTGGCTAGGTAGATTAGAACTAAAAGTTGACAGGCAAAACTGCAGCAGAATGATGGGCTACTTCTAGCAAGAGTGGGAGAGTTTAAAAGAGGTAAGTCTTGGTGTTTGTCAGTTTCACTTTGCAGGAGTTGGGACTTAGAGCGGGAGATTTTCCAATGACGTGGCAATCAATAAGGATAGTCAGCAATACCTCCGCCATGATTATTCTCAACACTGGTGCTCCACGAGGCTGCATGCTCAGCCTCCTACTCTAGTCCCCATACACTCATGACTGCACGGCCAGATTCTGTTCTAATTCTATCTTCAAGTGAGCCATATCTCAAATAATGATGAGTCGGAGTACGGGAAGGAGATGGAGAGCTTAGTTACTGTACATAGTGCCATGACAACAACCTTTCCTTGAATGTCAGCAAAACAAAAGAGCTGGTCATTGACTTCAGGTAGGGGGTCGATGCACATGCTCCCATCTGCTCAATGGTGCTGAGGTCGAGAGGATTGAGAGCTTCAAGTTCCTAGGAGTTAACATCACCAATAGCCTGTCCTGGTCCAACCATGTAGACACCGTGGCCAAGAAAGCTCACTAGGACCTCTACTTCCTTAGGAGGCTAAAGAAATTTGGCATGTCTCTGTCGACCCTTAGCAATTATTATTGATGCACCATAGAAAGCATTCTATCTGGATGCATCACAGCTTGGTATGGTAATTGCTCTGCCCATGACTGCAAGAAACTGCAGACAGTTGTGGACACAGCTCAGCACATCATGAAAACTAGCCCCCCTTCCATGGACTCTGTCTATACTTGTTGCTATCTCAGTAAAGCAGCCAGCATAATCAAAGGCCCCACCGACCCTGGACATTGTCCCTTCTCCCCCCTTCCATCGGGCAGAAGATACAAAAGCCTGAATGTATGTACCACCAGGCTCAA
>JARFYF010000017.1:24114276-24124315 GCA_030265395.1 Rhina ancylostomus | reverse complement strand
AACCATGCTGACTTTAGCCTATTTTATCATGAGCTTCAAAGTACCCTGAAACCTCATCCTTAATAATGGACTCTAACACCTTCCCAACCACTGAAGTCAGGCTAACTGGCCTATAATTTCCTGTCTTTTGCCTCCTTCCCTTCTTAAAAAGTGGAGTAACATTTGCGATCTTCAATAAGTTGGTCCATGTTAAACATCATCTGGAAGAAGCACTAAGGGTACAAGCTTGCACTATAATACTCTAGATAGGAAACTCCAACATCCATTACCAAATGCACTCAGTAGCACCATTATGGTCTGGACTGGCTAAGTTTTGAACAGGTAGCAACAAGTAGCTGTCATCCTAAGTACTAATCGGAATGACAAATGCATGGTCATTATATTCTAATCTGCACATTGAAGATGTGCTTCATTCTGGTGTCAAGCATTATTCACTATTCTATTTGGGATAGATTCAGAACATACTCAACAGCCCAAAAATGTGCAGTCATGAGGCACCTTGAGCCATCAGCAGATTTGCAGTGGTCTGCAATCTGCAACCACGTGGACTGATGTATCCTTTGCCATTAAACCAAAAGACCAATCCTACGTCAATGAGGGATGTAGGATCAGCATCCAATATTATCTAGAAAGAAGCTGCAAATCAAGCGGATCTATAACACAGGGGTGCATATTAGTTCAAAAGTGGAAGAGGCGAGGTGTGGACACAGATAAACAATTCCATAACCAACAGATCAAATCCTGTCTCGGTAATCTTCCTACATCCAGTTGTGAATGGAGATGATCAGTTAAACAACTCGGAAACAGGGGTTCATGAACATCTTCCTGATAAATGGCAGAGCCTAGCATAAGGCTGAAATGATGGCACGAATCATCAGCCAGTAGAGCTGAATGGATTGGACCTTTCAACTGCATGTTTTCTTGGTATTCTGTATCTCATCTTTGTCCTTTCACAGCTCAATGTGTCCACACCATGGCCTTCTGATGTCCTCTACACCATACACTGTTCACACAAATGATATTTCAATTCACATTACGTGCATTTAAAAAAAATTCTTCAGCTACCTCCATTGCCATCCACAGTACTTGTAATACCTAAGCAACCTTGGCAGTTCTCCACACAGTTTGTAGAAATTATTTTTCAACTCAACATTGTGCACACTCTTTCTCATGTGAAAATCAGTGCTGTTCTCATAGATCATAAATCTCTGTTCAATAAAAACAACTTCAATAGATACAACACCTTTTAATGGAATAAACTTCCAACTCATTTCACATAAGCAAAAAAAATCACACTGAACTGCATTAGCAGATGTTAGCCCAAATGATCTAAAGTGGTCAGAGTTAAATTATGGGAACATCTTATAAAGGTAAAAGGATATAACATTTATAAGAAGGGAATTCCAGAACCTAGGACCTAGATAGCAGAGTACAGTCACCCAAAACCTTTGCAACAAATGAAATGCATTTGAAATGATCCACAACCATCTCACACATTACATCATCTACTAATGACTTCCATAAACAGTATTTTTCAATTGGTTCAGCAAGGGAAATATTTCTGGAACAGTTCAAGATGTTCCTTCTTAGGGTGTGTAAAGTAAATAAGATATGCAAGGAAATGGAAAATGTAAAATTGAAACCATCAGAAGTTTCAGTACATCCAACCCTCAGCATTTATTATCTGTTTTTATTTAGAGTACATGCAGTCTTGTATTAAACCCACAACTGGGTCTAACTTTGTGAATCTTTGCCCTAGAATGTTATGTGCAGTGTGTAATTAAAATAATTTTTACTTTTGGTTATTGACTAAAACCAAAACTAAATTAAAACTTACCATATAGCAAAATTTTGCCCGCATGAATGAGTGATGAGACTTGGGAATATAATCCACTGATCTTTACATCTCTGCAAATGAGCAGATTCATATGGACAGATGACTTGGAGCTTTCAAACAGATTTAGCTTGGATTTTGAGGTCACCAGTGAAGTGAGACTGCTTGTTGCCTTCCTCGAAGGTAACTGCCAATGAAGGTCCAGCAATCACAGAGGTGTGGATTTCCCCATTTCTGTTGGCAGTTGCTAACAGCAACAGATCTAGGGAACAGTGATATTATTGGAAGGCTGAGGAACCAATAACATTGAAGAATTCTCATGGACAGTGAACTATATTTAATTAACCTCTTGAAGATTTTATTGAACACAAAATAAGAACACAAAATAAGAAATGGAAAAAGAAGAGATTACAGTAGAAAACTAAAATATCATAAAACACTTGTCAAAAATGTTTATTTTTAAATCCATTGATTTGAAGACTTTAAATGTGGGTATGACAATCCACATATGTAAAATACAAATATACAAAGGTATATTCAAATGATAAAACATGTACACCAAGAAATTATAGTCAGCAATAAGCTACCTATGCACATTGCTGACCATAAAAAGTATAACATTTACCCGTTCCTGTTCACTGGTGAAAGACTGCTATTAAGTGCCCACTCCAAACTCAGCTATGAGAACTGCACAATGGCAGCTCTTCAGTGCATAAAACTCTAAGCTTCCAGAACACTATAAAATTACCTAACTGTTTTTGGCTTTCAGAAATACTCAAAAAGATTAATGGAGGAGAATGTCACTGAGCAGATTTCCCAGTTGGGAATTGCTGCGACTTCATGCATCACAATGGGATTCCACGAGGAGTCCAGCTTCTGAATGCAGTTGGGAATTTGCCAACAACCAGTTACCAGCAGTCCAAGGATTCCTTATTTGAGCTCACATACATGGAATTCCCAAATATTAAAGTAGAATTAGTGTAAAATGGGTGCTTGATGGTTGGTATGGGTTCAGTAGGCTGAAGGGCCTGTTTCTGTGCAGTATGACTCCATGAGTTCACTTTTTTAAAGTTGCTATACAAATTTATATTTCTATTGTAGCAATGTTGAAATCTTAGATGTTAGATAGCTATTTATTTGTTAGTCACATGTACATCGAAACACACAGTGAAATATGCTTTTTTGCGTTACTAAGTATGTGCTGAGGGCAGCCTGCAAGTGTTGCGACTTTTCTGGCGCCAACATAGCATGCCCACAGCTCCCAACCTGTATGTCTTTGGAATGTGGGAGGAAACCAGAGCACCCGGAGGAAACCCACACAGACATGGGGAAAACGTACAAACTCTTTTCAGGCAACAGCGGCAATTGAACCCAGGTTGCTGGCACTGTAATAGCATTACGCTAACTGCTGCCTGCAGTTTCTGACCTTTGAATTTGAATTGTCATGTTGCAATTCCAATGAACTAACATAAGACTGAATGTATTACTAGTTACCTGCAGATTTTGAATAGTCCCTCTGAAACCTTCATAACTGGTGGATAAAAGCTGTGAATGAAGTGTATGTGACTAGAAATTCAATGAAGTTTCTGTTTTCTCTGCATTATAAAAACATGGTCCTCAGAATAAATTATTATTTACAGGACATTTTGCGTTTCTCTGGAAGTGCAACTGAGCACTTTCACCCTTGCACTCTTCAGCATTCTCTAGGTCAGGTGTGCATGGGATGATATCACTCCCTTTGCAATGATACTTTTGAAGCACTGCAAGGTCACTTAGATTGTGTTGTCTTGGGCATTCCTTGGACAAATACTTTGCTCAGTAAAATGTTGGATTGGGATTCTTATCAGGTAAAATCTTCCTCTTTTAATTGTGATGTATTCACCTGCAGATCCCATTTCATTCCAATTCACTGCATTGCTAACCCACCACCTCGATGTCATTGCTGACCCACCATGCACAGGACCAATCATCTGAACACAATCTCAATACCCTCAGTGAATGCCTCAATTTCCAGCCCTCCTCCTCTAAATGCATATCTCATCACCACCACCAAAGCTTAACTAATCATTGGCCTGGTCATGGACCCACCAATAATCCTTGTCTGCAATCTATCTCTCCCACCTTCCATAAGGCATTGGCCTGGTTTTTCTTCCTCTGTGACTCAAGGCACGTTTATCCTTTTCTCCTGGTCCAGGGAACGAAACTGAACCATTCTCCATGCTCCTGACTCAAGGTACAGCCTTGATCCCTCCCCGCAAACTCATTCTTGTCATAGTATAAGCTCTAACATTCTTAAATTCTAGAAAATCTCCCAGACTCTTTTATCATAATCCAGCAGTTGGACCTTCCTGAGGTGGTGTCACAGAAATATGCAAAAGGGAGGAACTGACACTCAGAATTTTCAACATTGACTCCAGACCCCTTGAAATGTCACAGTGTCAGGTTAAACATGGACGAGGAAACCTTATCTTGATTACCACTGAATGGCTTCCTTGGAAGAAACACTGAGAATAGCAAGTTGTACTTTGGGTGGGGAACTGCAACAAGAGTAGCTTGGTAGCATCACCACTACCTGGACAGGCTGTGTCCTGAAGGATATTCTTGCAGGACTGGGGGTATTATCAAAAGTTCGAAGGAATTACAGATTCTTGAGTAACCTACATACCAATGGGTTTTGCCAGGACTATTCAGTCCAAGCTTTGTTCAAACACAGACAAAAGAGGTGATTTCCAGAGAAGAGCTGGGACTGACTGACTGGACATCAATGGAAGCATTTGACTGATTATAAGATTGCAAAAACCTCGTAAAACAATGAGCATCAGAAGGAAGACATAAGGATGGTGACTAGTTCTTGGAAGTCAATCATCTCAACCCAGGATTTAACAGCAGAATTACCTCAAGGTAGAGGTCTAGGCCCAACCACCTTCACCAGTTTAATCAATGAACTTCCAGTCATCAAAGATCAGAAGTTGGAATATTCGCTGATGATTGCCCAATGTTCTGTTCAATTTGCACCTCAGTAAATAAAGCAGTTCATGTTTTTATGTATATAAAGGGGATAATAAACAGGAGCAGTTGAAGACCAGTTGGCTCTCAAGCCTGCTCTGCCATTCGATATAATCGTGCTTGATCCAATCTTGGCTTCAACGCATCTTCCTGTGCTCTCCTCATACCCCTTGACTCTCTTGTAGCTTAAATGCCTGTCAGCCTTTATCTTAAACCCTACCTTCATAGCTCTGAGGTCGAGAATTACCAAGATTTACAATCCTTTAGGAAAAGGAATTTCTCCACTGTCTGGAATGGATGACCCCTTATTCTGAAACTGCCTCTTTGTTCTTAATAGGAGAAACGTCTTCCAACAACCACCTTGTCAATCCTCTTCAGTATCATACATATTTCAATAAAATCAACTCTCCTTTTATAGGCCCAGACTGTTCAGCCCTTCTTCTTTCTTAAACCCTTTCATCCTAGAAGTCAATGGAGTGAACCTTCACTTTACTGCCTTCAATGCAATGACCAGAACTATAAGTAGTACTGCAGATGGGATCTCACTACCCTTCTGTAAAGTTGCATTAGAACTTCCCTACTTTTAGACCCCATACCACTTGCAATTCAAGTCAACAGTCCTCTTGCCTTCTTGATTACTTTCTGTCCTTACATGCTATCCATTTGTTTTTCATGTGGTAGGACCTCTAGATCTCTTTTACTGCAGCAATTTGTAGTCTCACTCACCTTAAATAATAATGCTTTGTCATTCCTTTTCCCCAAAGAGGATAACCTCACATTTTCCCACATTGTGCATCATTGCCAACTTCTTATTTACTCACAGCCTATCTATACTTCCTTGTGCCCTTGCCAATCCACCTACTTTTCTATCATTAGTAAATTTGGCTATTAGTGCATTCAGTCCTTTCATCCAATAGTTGAAGCCCTAGTACTGATTCCTGTTACAGCCAAAAGGGGTACAACAAGATCCAAATACCATTCAGACATAGTCTGTTTGGAAATAAGCTTATGCCACACACATGTCAGGCAATGGTCATCTCCAAGAAAAAGGTGTCTAACCATCTACCCTTGATATTCAATGGCATTACCTTTGCTAAGACTCCCACCACCAACATCATTGACCACAGACTTCTGAATCAGCCATATGAATTCTGTGACTAGAGGAGCAGATCAGAAGCTGGACATTCTGCAGTAAAATGATTAGCTTATGATGCCACGAAACTTTCCAAACACCTAAGGCAAGGTCAAGAGTATGATTACCTGGATAAGGGCAGTACAAAAAACATTCAAGAAGCTCAACAACATTCTGGACAAAGTAGTTCACTTAATTGGCACCCCATCAGAATGTAAACACTTACCTGCTCTGCCACCATTGCACATTGGCTGCAGACTTGCTCTGGGTGACTCCAACAGCACATACCAAGAAGGACAAGAGCAACAGATGCATAGAAATACCACATCCTTTGGGTTGCCCGCTAAGTTATACATTCATATTTGGAAATATATATTGATTTTCCTTCATTACTATTGGGTGTAAATCCTGGCACCACCCAACAACAGCATGGAAGCATCTTCACCACAAATGCACTCATTTTGAAGGTGGCTCAAAGGTGTGAAGGCTTTGTAAGGGCAATTAAGGATGGGTAACAACTGTCGGTGGAATTAGTAGGCATGTAGGAAGTGCAAAAATGCATAAAATTGTCAAGAAAAAAGGTATTGGAACTAAATAGAAATCTTAAGAAGACAAATAGTGGTAGTGTTTTTGTTTAAATTCTACACTCAAGAGGTTTTGCAACCATCGTAGCTAAACATACGTTACTTGTTCCATTACATGGATGGCTTCTAGTGCTTTGAGATCAAAAATTGCAATACCAGATCAAAACCTGGGAAATGGAACAAGATATTTATTTGATTAATCTTACAAAGAATGTGGTGCTTTAATGAGGTTATGGCGTGAAATGTACACTAGCATATAAATGCAGACTGCTGGAAAATTAGCAACAAAATATATCTGTACTTATCTGATCAATTTTCCTTTTTCCTCTTCACCCATGCAAATACTGGAAATGATTGTATAATTAACATTACATGAGTTTATGACATTGCAATGTTTTGATCATTAGTGAAACCTCAATTTGTAATAAAAGATTCTGTGCCAAATCTAATGACCCACATTGTTTATAAAGTGTTGCCCATAATAACTCCCAAGTAAGTCATATAAAATCAGTATGTCTGAACAAAGATTTTCTTCATAAAATATCTGAAAAGCAATGTACTAAAGGAACGTGCAGAATTTCAAAGGAGCTTTGTAAGTTTTGGAATACATTTTATAAAACTATAAAGCATAAACAATTGTAAATCACATATATATTTTTGGTGGCCATGTCAGCAGTTAGTTGGTAATTGCAATGCTGGCTGAAGCAGCTGATGATTCATCAGTCAGAACTTTCCCTGTGCACAAACTGAGAGGCTTGAATTATTTTGGAGAAACGTTTCTTTAAAATTAATAGTTAAAATCAATTAATAGATTCATTTTGTCTTATTTTGTGCACAAAGTTAAACTGCATGAAATTGTCTTACTTTGTTTAAACTCCAGTGTTTCTATGCCCATCCACTGTAACCGTCAAAGGCATTCAGTGTTGTCAGTAAGATGGTAATGAGGTGATGTCATCAGCAGACGAGACCCAGGTTTTTCATGCTTCTTTCGCACAATATATTACCCGGCTTCCATAACGTCTTCACAGATGCGTTTTTACTAAAACTCAGGTTTGAGTTACTGGGACACTCCGTTAGGACTGACTAGTCTTCCAGTTTTATTAATGAGAAACAAATCCCTGACAGGAATGTCTGAACTGCTTTTCACGGCACTATTTTTCTCTGGCGCATGACTGGATTCTAACGAATCTAACAGGACTGAGAAACCGTGTAAAGATTTGCAAGAAGTAAAAATGAGGCTGGTAGGTCAGCAGTATGTTTAGAGTGATAGAAGACACAAGGTGAGGGAATCTTTAAGAAATACCTTGTCAGTTTGCTGTGGAATGTTCGAAATGTGTAAGAGCTGCTATCGGGCATGTTAATACGATTGGGGATTTTCCCAAGCTAACAGAAATTTAAAACGTATTTTCACTGTCATCATTTTGTTGTGATTATTTGAAAACTGAAGAAATTGAGAAATGTTTGTAATTCATTCCTTGGAGATATTACATATGTGTACAATAAAAACACACGTGAAAATCCATAGGAAGATGAGGGAGAGGGAGCCCGAGGTACCGTTCATAACCCATCAGCAGAGCAGTTTCGACTGGACGCCTGCATGATTTTATAGCAATGCTGGAAGTAGGAGACTGAGCAGTAAATTCTCTCAAATAAATAATTACAAGTATGCTCCTTGTTGTATTTCAAGTTTTCAGAATCACTCATTATGCTGTATTTTTAATCTTGAACTGTTGTATAAGATGTGGAAAAAATAGCATGTTTGGAAATGAAATGTTACTGACCAGTCATGAAACGGTCTTTTGGCAAGACTGACTGGAGAATATATTTAAATTCACAAGCTCAATTGATAGATGACTTGGGTTTGCAGTCAGTTGATGACAGCCCACTCATTTTCTACTTTGATAAATGATCATAGCTCTGTGAAAGCTGAGGTCAACTTCACTTATTGATACTACTTTTTAGGATGCTGCAATCATTTTTGGCCTGATCCCATCTTCTGGAATAGTGCATAATCTTTGATGAAATGATCATGGTGATTTGAGTTCAAATGAAAGGGGAGTTCAGATCCATTCTGCTTAGTAGAAAGCTGAATCAGTACTAAACTTTTTCAGCATTGTGGCCCGGGCTGGGAATGTTCATTTGAACTGACAGTCTATTGTGAATCGATATCGAGATTAATAATTTGGGATGGCAGAATTGTTAATGTGAATCTTTTTCATCCATTTTGTAACCTATAATATTTATAAATATTGCTGTGCTAAAATGTTTGTTTTTATAGGTGCTAATGATGTTTCAAAATAAAGCAAAAATATGCATCCTTTGTTATATTCAATGCTGTTCCTTTTGTTTTCTGACATTACTATTGTGTATAATACACATTGACTTGAAATGCATTCTGCTTGTTCAGATGACAAATGCACACTTGTGCAAAATAAGCCAATAAATAAGAACAGGATATTGTTATGGCTGTATTTTGGACAGAAGTTTAATGAATAGGGAGTAAGGTAATGATGTAATAAGTGTCCATGCAAATCATTTGTGATCCCTGTCCAAAAAAAGGTCTATTGTTGGAAGTTGATTGGTTATAGTATTGTGCTAGTGTTAGATTTAATTGGTGCACAACTCCATCAAAGATGCATGCTTGATAGCCAATGAAACAGGATGTGCAGCAGACAAAGTAAGATGTAAATTTACTTTGATTTTGATGTAAAGTAGTTAGAGAGCTGATTGTTAATTTTGGTTACTGGTGAAACTATAGTAAGACTTGCTGTAGGGAACAGATAAGAAACTTGTGAACATAAACCAAAATGTGGTAGCTTATTCAATGTCTCCTTCCAGTTGTTGGTTCCAATTGGTGTTGTTTACATAACATTTACTTCACATTTGCACACACTTCACTGCATCTTGCCCTCTTCCACCCATCAACCTTGCCCTTTTGTTGGAAATATAAAAAAGAAATCAGTTACTTTCAATACACAGATTGCTTTACCTCTTTGGACATTGTCAATAGTTTTGCTGTGGCTTTTGATTTCTCTCTCGATGTTGATGGATGAACATTCTCATTCAGACTGTCAATTGAAGTGTTACTAGTAGATCCCTTGTCTCCTTATTGTCCTCTTCTGCACATGTTCCTTCATCACTAATTTGTACAATCTTGTACTTGTGCACAAGTAATTATTTTTGGATCCATGTACCTCTACAACTACTCCCAGCTCTTGTCTGAATGCCTGACCTCAGTTGAAAGGAAGGACTTGAACTTTGCTTCCTATCTGGAATTTTTCTTTGACTTGATCTAAGATTTTATTTGATGCAGTTCTCCTCCACTCTGAACACAAAGTTTGCCTTCACCAGACCTAGCCTTGTCCAGAACTTAGGGTTAATGAGCATCTCAACCAGAGGATAATCAGTAATCAAATATTGTGTTATTGTGCGTGCTGTATACTAGTAGGAAAGCTGCTACTCTGTGCTTCATGGGAATACAGG
>JARFYF010000017.1:24041553-24054975 GCA_030265395.1 Rhina ancylostomus | reverse complement strand
GACTATGTCTAACTTTATGGAGAAACCCTGCATTTTTTTTAAAGTGCAAAGTCCCAACTCGTCTCAAAGCGTGACACAGATCTGGTGTCTGTCTCGCATTGCCCCAAGGAAGCAGAAATACTTTGGGTTGCAGCTGAGATAATTTTGCACAGTAGATAAACAAGCAATGCAATAGGACTAGCAAATAATATTCTGACAATTACAGCAAAAATGTTCTAAAACCATTGAAGGATCCAGAGTGTCTTTAGGGTAATCTGCATGTGTACTCACCAATGTTCTGACATGAAGTCTGAGTTAGCATCTGAGTGTTAAGGAGTGCCCCAGTGATCTCCATTCTGTGAAGCCCTGAGTGACCTGCAGTGCTGGCTTCTGCATGCTCTATTCATTTTTCAGTCTCTGAGTATCATTGGAAAGGTTAGCATTTATTGCCCATCCCTATCTGCTCTTGTGCTGGAGGGCTACTATTTTGAACAGCTAAAATATTTCATGTACTCTCGCATTGCTATTGGGTGGAGAGTTTTGGAATTTGGACCCAGCAGTGATGAAGCAGTGATGTTTGTTTTTCAAGCTAGGATGGTGTGCATTTTGAAGGGGACCCTGCAGGTCATTGTGCTCTCATGTGCCTGGAATCCTTATCTTACTGCGTGATAGAGATTGCAAGTATGGGTGGTGCTGTCAGAGTAGCTGAGACAAATAACTGCAACGTATTTTGTAAATGGTATAGATTGCATCCATGTGGAGTCAGTAGTGGAGTGAATGAATATTTTGGGTGGTGAATGTGGTGGCAATCAAGTGAGCTGCTTTGTCCAGGAAGCTGTCCGGCTTCTTGAGAGTTGATGCCTGACTGAAGTCCTGTTACTTCTTCAAAGTTAAAGTTAGTCCCACTAACAAAGCTGTACTGTCCCTGATCAACCCCTGTCTTTCCAGGTGTAGATTAATCCTGTCCCTCAATTTTTTTTATACTAATGTTCCTAGCCACTGACGTTAGTCTTATTGGCCTGTAATTACCTGGCTTATCCTTGCTGCCCTTGTTGAATGAAAGTATCACACTTGCTGCCCTCCAGTCATCTGCCACCTTGCCTGTAGCCAGCAAATATTTAAGTCTGTCAGGGCCCCAGCAATCTCATCCCTTGCCTCACACAGTAACCTGGGATCATCTCATCAGGGCCTCGGGATTTATCAATTTTACTGTCCATCAAGACATCAAATACGGCTTCTTTTTTATGTTAACGTGCTGTAGAATATAACATTCCCCTCCCTGGATTACGCAATTCCAATGACTTCCTCCTTGGTGAGAAACACGTTGACCTTGAAATCGCACTATTCACTTTAAAAAGACTCCCACTCATCAGATGTAGATTTACTCACAAGTAGCTGCTCTTCATCCACTCCTGCCAGGTCCTGTCTTCTGATATTGAAATCTGCCTTTCTCCAATTCAAGGGCTTAATTTTGGACCATCCTTGCCAATTTTCATAACTACCTTGAAACTTTGAATTATTGTCACTATCCTCAAAATGGTCACCCAAAACACTTCAATTACTTGCCCAGATCTGCACCCAAGAAGTAGGATGCTGTTTAAGTGGAAAAAGTAAGAGTTTGGGGCCGATGTGTTCCTATAAAAGGTGAAAGATAAAGGAGGCAAGTTCAGGGAACCTGAGATGTCAAAGGAAACATGTGCTGTTACTAGCTCAAAAAGCTCTCCTGGATGCACTTTAAAAATGTCACCCTGTCTTGGCCTGTCACACTAAGATGATCCCAGTTAACATTGGGGAAGTTGAAATCCCCTGCTACTATAATCCGATTGCTCTTATGCCTCTCTAATTTGCACACACATCTGCTCCTCCATCTTCTGCTGACTGTTGGGAAGCCTGCAGTATACTCCCAGCAAAGTGATTGCCCATTTTCTGTTTCTGAGCTCTATCCATTTTACCTAATTTAAAGAGCCCCAAGGTCATCCTCCCTCATTACTGCTGTGATGTCTCTTCCAATCAATATTGCAATACCCCCTCCTCTTTTACTTCCTTCCCCATAACACCTGAAGCTTCTACGCTTGGCAACATTGAGTTGCCAGTTCTGTCCTGCTGTCAGCAATGCCTGTGATAGCAACAAAATCACATTTCCCACATACTAATCAATGCTTGAAGTTATTTACCTTACTATTCATGCTCCTTGCATTAAAATAGAAGCAATTTAGCCTTCCAGTCCTCCCATGTGCCTATACATGCCCATGTCTGCTTTGCCTGCTGGATTGTCTGAGTTTTTCTTCAATACTTGACAGTACCTCCCTCCCAGCTGTACACATACTCACTCTATATTGCATCCCCCTGACAAAATAGTTTAAACTCTCCCCTAAAGCACAAGCAAACCTCCATGCAAGGATGTTCATCCCATTCTGGTTCAGGTACAACCCGCCCTCATGGTTATAGCTCTTGCCTTCCACAGAAATGGTCTGATTGATCCAAAAATCTAGTGCATTTCCTTTCTGCACCATCCCTTTAGCCAGGCATTCATCTGACTTGTCATTGTATTCCTATATTCACTAGCATGTGGCACTGGATATTATCTGGAGATTATGACTGTAGAGAGCCTGCTCTTTATTCTATGACTTAGCTCCCTAAATTAATTTTGTAATACCTCATCCCCCTTTTTACCTTTTATCATAAGTCCCAATATGGACCAAGATCTCTGGTTGTTTACTTTTCCCTCTTTTTAGAATGTCTTGTGGCCATTCTGAGGCACCTCTGACCCCGATGAGTCTAGTGTGGGACCACCTGGGATGAAGTGAGTAAGTTGTTAGGGAAGTGGTGCACTCCATTCACCATTTTTGCTGTGCATTTTTTCACAGAAACTTTGAGAAAAACATAGCAGCATTTTTTCTTTCCTTTTAGTATGACCAAGCTCGGAGCAGGGTGTTTTGAAAATCTTGTATTGGATATGGGAACAGTGTGGACCTCCATCAAGAATGGCGGAGTACTGTATATTTATTGTCTCAATGTTAGGGATATTGACCTGGGGGAGGATACTGACATTGGCCTGATGATACTGCCAGTGGACTTGGAGGTTTTTGCAGAGATAGCATTGGTGTTCTCATTGAAGTGCTCCGGAATACCTGCAGTAGGTGGTATATGATTTGCAAGGGCACAAGAGGGCAGGGATCACTACTGCCTGCTAGACTATGGGCTTGCTACTGGGTTTGGTGTCTTGATCTTCAGTTATTTTCAAAAGTCCAAAGCTGTCCTTGCCATTGGAGGCAATGTGAATTTCAACATTGATCTCTCCCTTCACTGAGAGATGGTTCCCGAGATATGGAAAGTGATCCATGTTTTCCAGAACCTTACTGTAGACTTCTGTTGTTGGGGGATGCTGTAATGCATTCGGGGGAGGCTGGGAGAGGATTTCTGCTTTGCAGGTGTTAAGGGTAAGGTTATTCTCTTGCATGTTTCAGTGAATGATGCAGTACTGTCTCCGAATAGGCACGTGGACAAATGTTTTCTGGGTACTGCAGCTCTTTGAAGGTCACTAACCAGTCTATAACCATTTGCAGGCTCTCTGTCCTCCAAGTTGCTTTCCATATATTTTTCTATCATTGATTAAATTTAACTACAATAAGCTCAGCCCCTTCATCCATGCCACAAGTATAAGTAATCAGTTGTAGAGGACATCGGATGTCACAGGACTCAGTGCTATGAGTTACAGCCTGCTAAACAAAAATGACACATTTGCCCAACTATTTTTGTGTTGTTAATTAATCCTCTATCCAGGTTAATACATTAGCTCTCATGGTATGAGTTCTTACCGGTGCATTAACTTTTTATATGGCATCTATCAAATGCCTTCTGAAAATCCAAGTACACTGCAGCTTCTGGTAACCCTTTATCTACCCTACTCATTGTCGCCTTAATGCTATAAATTTTGCTTTGCAATATTTCCCTTTCATGAAACTATGATAACTTTGCTTTATTGTATCATAGCCTCGGTGCCGATACTTCCTTCACAATGGCTTCAAGCATTTTTCCAAGGGCAGAGTATTGGCTAACTGGCCTTTAGTTTCCCGCTTTCCTTTCTCTAATAAGGATGCTGTATTTGCAGTTTTCCAGCCCACTGGAATCTTTCCAGAAACTGGAGAATTTTGGAAGATCTTAACCAAAGCATCCACTGTGTCTGTAATTACTTCTTTAAAGATGTCAGGATAAAGGCCATTAAGTCCAGTGGACTTGTTAGCCATTAGTCCTATTAGTTTGCTTTTTTTTCTCCAATTGTTGTGATTGTTTCCCTTTCTTCCTTGATATTCAACTGTTAATGGGATACTTTTACTATCTCTTGCTGTGAAGACGGTTACAAGATGGTTACTCAAAATTCTACTACTTCCATATATCTTACTATTGGTTCCTCTGTATCATCCTGTAACAATTAATTAGTGCAGACTGAACCTGCGAAAGCACACCATTGCACTCTGGAATCTAACAGTGTCATTTCCGAAGGATTGCATTTGCACATTGCGGTCCTAGCGGCAGTTTTGAAAATGGCACTAGCACGCCGAGTAAAGCTTAGTGAACCTAAAATGAGGCAAAGGAATTTTTAATTGCAGTGCTGAGGTAGAGCCAAGTGTTGTCTGCATTTATGTGGAACTGAACTTGTTTTCAAACATGTTTCTGAGTGGCAACATGTAGATGAGAAACAGAGTTAAAGGTTTTTGATTGAGAGAATAAGCGATTGCAGATGGTTATTTAGCCTCAATTTGATTAATAAGAATGTAACCAGGTGAATGCAATTCCTTGGTTGGAAGTGAAGGAGAATGGTGCAGACAACCACAGCAAAGTTCACAATCTAGCTAGGGATGGAAGCTGAGAGAGAGAGCTTATTAAGGTTATATTCAAGTGGAATGTCACTCATGATTTTTGAGGAGCATTTCAGCTACAGAACCCTGATTTGAAATTCTAGGGAAGGAGTTTTCAGCTGCTTCCCATCCAATTTCAGTTGCAAGTATGTCATGGTAGCTTTTTCTCACTACTTGTTTTAGATTGACTTTTAATTAGCAGCAGCCAAGTATTTTAATGTCACTTATTTTCTGATTTAAGCCAGAAGATGTCTTTAAGTCAAAAAGTTGTGTATCATTGATATTGGTGGTGAATAACTTTCACCAGACTGAATGAATAATGCAAAAAGGATGTTTTTGAAAAATAAGTAGGGAAGGCAGAGAAACCCTGAAGTAGATTGGTCATTAAGGTGCTTAAATGGAAGAGAGAGAATGGCTGAAGTGCTTTTAACATAATGCAATGGGATGAGTTAAATCACCGTATTTCAGTAAATGAGTGAAATCGCAACAGTCTAAAAGAGACCAAAAATCTGTCAACTGCTTTAACCATGGTGTGTAAGAAGAGCTTAAAAAATGAAAGTAGGCTCAGTGAAACCAGCTCCCTTTCCCAGGAGAGGGAAAGAACATTTGGGTGTAAAGTGCTCTGTTCTGATGGAGTTACCACCTCAATAACCAACACATCATTTTCTTTTCATCAAGCTGCTCCCAATCCACAAAGTATCATCATACCCATCCCTCATCTGCTCTGATTGGGGAAATTGGGAGCTAAAGCACAAGTCTGGTTATGATTTAAGGCTGGTGGTCTGCACTGTTGAACAGAAAGACAACAAGTTGTTCCTCAAGTGTTACTGAGTGTCTCCAGCCCTGAGTTTTTGTTTCGGTTTCTTCTATCTTCTTTTATCCTCTTTTAAACTAATAACACCTGTATTTTTTGCATAGATGCATTATTATCTTCCCAATGGGTGATATAAAACTTGGCATAAATGGTAGTTACATTGAGGTTCATTTCAATGAATACCAGTAAATTAAGGAAAGTTGGCCTTCAGATCTGTTTTAATCTGCCTTGCTGCTTACCCCAGAGGGTAGACCTTGCATTCCATAGACTTGCATGCTACTCCATTACTGGACTTCAGTGAAAGACTTTATTCATTGCCCAAAGCTTTGACTTCTTGAATTACCACACCCCATGCTTATGCTTGCAAGCACTTCAGTTTCTCTTTCATTACCAGGATTCCCTGAGTGAGCAGCTCAGTATTTCAGGGGCCAGTTCAGTGACTGAAGCCTACAACGGTCTGTCGGCAGTGTTTCCAGTAGGACACGTGCCCCTTAAAGTCTCCTTTCACTGTTAGACAATTATGCCTCGTGTTTGCTTTAGCATATTTCCAGATCATTTTTTAAAAATAAAGTATATTTGTTTGAAATTGAAATCACTTCTTCTTGATCAGCATTAAGTGTGTTTATCCTTTTCATCTTAGAATTCTTTCTTCTAGGAAGTATTTACACTGGCTACTGGAAAGTTTAGAATGTGTTCAGTCAGTTTATTTTCAAGAAAGAGACAACACAATTGTATGGCAGACTTCAGCACCACTAAGATAAAAGAATAAATTATCTTTGTATTAAAGTATACTTGAGAATAGGTAAGCTGTTGATTCTATTCCTTTTCCATAGATTGGCTGTGCTCCTGCAGGCAACCTCATTTTCCTTTTAATCTTGCACAAAGTGGTGAATAAACATAACACAGCTGCTAAATAAGTGGTGAAGCCCATATTTACCTTTTTTTATTTAGGCATCTGTTCATTTGATTATCCAAGGAATGGCACATAACTGAAGAGTCAGGAAGTCATATGTNNNGTCTATGTGAATATATGAACAATATCACAGAAACTTAGGTACTTAAGTCACATTGTTTTGGATTTTAAGGAACTCTTTCATCTTGAGATCTCCTTCCTCCGAGTAATGACATCTGCCTGTAGCTAAAAAATTCTGAATTTCTGATGTGGAGGATTTATTGTTGAGATTTAGATCATTTACCTGCAAATCTGGATGGAGCATAGATGTTATAATTTATTATAAAGAACTGGGGGGAAGTGTGTGTGTGTGTGTGGGGAGGGGGCAAAAAATGATCAATTTCTTCCAGAACTTGCATTTGTTGTACTTGATGCTGTTTTCAAATTATCCTTCTGGGGAACAGTGCTGCAGGTGTTGCATGTAATTCTGAGTTTATTGGAAAATTAATAAAGGTAATTATATTGATATGTGACTTCTACCAGCAAGTATTTTGAGACTGGTTACTACCAGTCCAAGTATTTTTCAGTTTTCTTGCTTTTAAATCAGACATTTGGAAAAATTAATTCTAATAAACAATATTATTGTTTGAAATGAGTGAAATATGTGAGTCAAAGCTTGGCAACATATTTTCAAGTGCTCTGGAATAATGACTAAGATGGTCCAAAATGACTTTCTGGTTACTTACTGCATGACAATTCACATTTACTTTAAAGCAACATTGACAGAATGTTACTTATTGCATATATAATAATGTCATTTTGGAGAAGAGCGTGCTGTACTCACAACTGGCATGAATAAAGTGATCAAAAACAACTTGAATAGTGCTGAATAAGGGGCTGAAATATCAATAAATCTGATGTGTTTCCTTATTTAATCAAATTCTAGGACCTTGTCATTTTCTAAATTTAATTACACATTTGGCATTCTGTAATGGTTTCTTTTTAATTTAAAGTCTTCCGTAGAGAGTTGATTAAAGCTGCACTGTTGGTACTTGGCAAGAATGTACATTTACCATGGGCAGCAAGTCTTTTCTCAGTTTGTTGCCAAGATTTGGCCTGGATTTGAGGCAGATAAATCAAGTTGTCTTTGCTTGACTTCCACTTCCATGCAAAATCCTGTACTACTGGCTGCAGAGACGGGGGGCGTGAGCTTCATTTTTGTGGTTGTGGTCACTAATGTAGACTCCTTTTTCACAGACTGCTGAAAGGCTGTGGAGGGCACGAGTCCTGCTAGTTCATACATTCCCAAAACAGAAATGCATCTCTCGCATCCAGCCGGCTAACTGTGAGGTAAGTAAGTGTATTGCTTTTTTTTTCAGTTTTAAACTACTGATCGCACTGAACAGGAAACATTTTAAAACTGCTACGGCATGGTCTATAAATCCTGAGAGTTTGTTCGGCTGTAAACAGTTAGCTAAGCTTGGCAATCCTTTCTGCTTTTAGGGGAAGAAATGAAAATCGCTTAATGGAAATGGTTTGAAGTATTTCTGGTTTTTGCATTGTGATGTCATGCTGCATTACTGTGACTTTGTGGCAATGTTTTGTTATTAGTAACAACTGCATTCTTCCTACAGGTTTATATAAGCAAAGTTGTTTGTACTTTTCTGTTAAAATGTGAACCACAGAAGATTTTATTCAGCTGTTGGACTGTTGGTCTTTTAATATGACTGCTCGCTATTTTTTAAAAATTCAGCTCAGTGGATGCACTGCAGCAAAGAACTTTCAGTGCATTTCATTTCATCTACTGGCCAAAATGGACTTGAATTCAAGTATTAAACTTCTGATTTTCTTCTATGAAGCTCATGTGCAATAAGCACATTAAAATGGCATGATTTTGGCTTTCCAGAATGTAAACAGTTTCAGTGCTGCAACTTTTTTTATGTCTAGTAAATACAATGATAACATTGCAGTGCTTTAATCCTGGGCTTTTTCTTCCAATATTCTAGTTATTAAAGAGGAAATTTTACAAAAGATATTAGTACTTCATTAATAATAATCATACTGTTATTCTAGTCCAATGAGATGGTTCTTATGTTCCCTTTAAAAGTAAACATTGTCTTCCTCTATTGGCAGTCTTTGTTGGATTGTGAAAATATAGTGTATGCTGATTCTGACAGTTATTGATTGGTAAATAGCTCTGTTTATTTTGTTGAGCCAATAGCAGCATGTACTTAAGCTTAGTTTTTCAGAGTGCCTTAGTTTAAATTCCCAACCACTGATCGAACTGGCTGATGATGCCTTCAAATGGTTGAATGACCTTGATTTAAGCAGCCTTTTAGTATATAGTGCTGGCTTTGTGAATAGGTGACGTGCTGGATATGCCAGGCCAGGTTTTTAATGCCAGGGCATTATCTGAATAAGGATTTTTTAAAGTTCTGGCTCTGTACTGAAAAACTTGGAATGCGGACTACACCTGGAACTATCATTGCATCCCTTTGAAAATCAAAATATCTAATTAAGTGAACTCTGAATCTGTCATCTGTAATTATTGTCTCCCTAACAGCCTTGATTATTCACTAAATCCTACATTTAATAAGCACTCACATTTTATGACACTTTGTGATTATTTTTAAAACTGCCCCATGAAATGCATGGATTCATAACAAGCAAAATGAATTTTAAAAAAATTAGCAATTTTGTATTCCTTTTGTCATGACATTTTGCAAAGGGGTTGGTAGGTTAAGAACATAGTCCCCCTTCAGCTTGTTATTGTTGCGGCTGCTAGAAATGTACGTATTTACTTGAGTGCTATTCCTGATGAAGATTTTGATTTCAAGCTGTGTCCATTTTGAATCAGCTTCAGAGAATGAGTAGTAATCTGGTAGGTGTGAAGAATCTATATTTATCCTAGTGGCCAGCACATTAACTTCATTAAGCTTAACTATTGTCAGTGCAGACCTTAATTTGTAGAGAAGGTCTTGTGCAAAATGAATGAAATTTAACTTTGTCATACAATCCAAATTGTTCAGGGAAAATGATGAAAATGAAGGCATTAGTTGGAAATTAAAGTGAAGGACATTATTGTAGAAAAATGCAAATCCTCGCTAACAGTTTTGACAGTGTATGACTACACAACTTGTGTTCTAAATATAACTTTGAGTTACATCTTCACAAATACTAGGAACTAATGTAATTTATTTTTCAGGTAAACTTGCTCTTCTTGATAACTACAGTTCTGTCACAGTTACTAGTACAACTTGTGTGCACAATTTTGTAACATTCAAGCACTAGTTCAGCCAACGACAGAACTTGTGCTTAAATATTTTTAAAAGTAATGTTACTGTAGAGAAATCTCTAAGGGAAATTATCCAACCAAACACAGAGATGGGGAGACAGTTATCACCAAGACCATGGGATCTGAGGGATCTGTCAATACATAAAGCAGCTGCTACTTGTCCTAAGGAAAGGCCACGTGCTTTGAGTCCCACATTCAGTGCTACCTGGCCGCATTGTTTGCTGTGGCTTGACCAACACTGGTCCTCACAGCCTCACCAAAGTGAGCTGTGGGTAATTCCTTATTGCTAGAGTGCCAGTGAAAGGCTGGGGTATATGCCAGGTTCCCAGAACAGCAGTGAACAGCCCCAGTGGGAGGTGCATACCTGTGAGGACCAAGAGCTCTATAACAAATCGTGGGGCATTGGTCTTACTAAATTAACCTCTGAATCATAGATTTGCTGAAACAGATCAAGCAATAAATAATGACTATGGTATTGCTTTTCTCAGACTAATTTTATGGAGCATACATTTCCTCTCCATTTGGTTTATTTCTATTGAGTTTCCTTGCTCTTTTATCTGTTTTGGGCAGTTTCCATAATGCTAACATCCTCTTCAGAATATATCTACAGTGGTTATTTGCTCCTCCTGACTGTCTAGTTTATGCAGTGCTTCTTTGCCTCTGTTGAATATTGGCACATCATTGAACACTGGATAAATTTGAAAGAAGAGCACTTTCAGCCATAGATTAACTTTCTATTGTGGACATTGGGCCTACTCAAAAAGGAAACAAATGATTAAAAGTAGCAATCATTGCAAGCACATGATGTCAGACATCAGAATCTGAATCGGAGTTATTATCGCTGTCTTATATGACATGAAATTTGTTGTTTTGTGGCAGATGCAAGCATAATGTTATTCATCCAATAACTAGTTTTGATCTGGAATGCATTGTCTGAAAAGAGAGTGGATGCGGATTCAATTTCAAGAAGGAATTAGACCAGAATTCAGAAGATAAAATGCTTTGCTGAGGGGAAAGACGTGGGAAAGGGACCGAACTGAATTGCTGTTACAAGAAGCAAAGCTGGGCTTAGTAGGCTGATTTGCCGCTTTCCATGCTGTAACAATATTGTAACAGTTCTATGCCTATTGGAAAAGTTATGCAGAATGGCTTACCTTTGTTTCAATGCAAAATATTTTGCTTTAGTAATTGTTGGAGCAAGGGTCCTCTCTCCTGGTAACAAATGGAGACCTTTTCATCCAATCACCCAACAGGAAAAGAGTCACTGAGTGCACTTGAATAGGTTATCATATCAAAACATCATCTGCAGAAACTGCAGAGAGTTGTGGATACAGCTCAGCATATCACGGAAACCTACCTCACCTCCGTTGACTCTGTCTACACTTCTTGATGCCTCGCTAAAGCAGCCAATCTTTAATCAAAGAACTCATCCATCCCGGATGTTCTCTCTCCTTCACCATACCATCAGGCAGAAGATACAAAAGCCTGAAAGCAGGTACTACCAGGCTTAAGGACAGCTTCTATTCTGCTGTTATATTGAATGATCCCCTTGTATGATGAGGGTGGATTGTTGACCATGCAATCTTGCCTCATCATGGCCTTGCACCATGTTGTCTCCCTCCACTGCACTTTCTATGTAATTGTAACACCTTATTCTGCATTCTGTAATTGTTTTACTTTGTACTACCTCAATGTACTGATGTGATAAAATGATCTGTATGGATGGCATGCAAAACAGTTTTTAACTGTACTTTGGTACTTGTGACATTAATTATCAATTTACCAATTTTAACTGAATTCTGGTGTCACAGTAGCACAATTGGTGCTACTTTTTACTAACTTTTTACAGCAAAAAGTACTGATCTTATCAGCCATTCAAAATCATTGAAGGTAGCGCAAATAATAGTTGATAAGCTGTGGTTGAATTCTTCTTTGGAATATGTCAGGAATTCTCTCACGGGTACTCCAAATGTTTGAGAAGTTCAGAAAGTAATTGGTATAAATTATAGTGTGAAGTGTCTTCAAGGATGTCCACTTTGAAGAAGTTTTTTCCTTTCTTCAGGAGCTTCAAGAGTCCCTCTCTCTCTGCTCCTCTTCTGTGATTTCCTCTGCTCTCCAGCTCTTCGACTATATGCTTCCAGCATCTGCAGTTCTTTGTTTCACTGGTATAAATTCTAAATAGTCATATAAGTAAGATTTGTATCAAAGTTATTGGACCCAATTAGGAGGAAGTTCTTGATAATAGACCCTGCACTACAAACCATGTAAAAGCATCAATATCATTATTCTCTTTTGCCTTCCTTTTGGATTTTCATAATCTTTCTAATTTCTCCTGTATTGCTTTTTTTAACTTTTGATCTCTTTGCTTATATTTTCTATTCCTCATTTTCCCTCTTAATTGCACAAACTGGTTTTCTTTGTTTCTTTGTCTATCCAGTAGTAGAAGTAATCCAGTAATGTCAGATTGAGAGGGTGGATTACTAGCATAAGCCTTGTAGGTATGACATTACACTCTCAAGCAAGAGCCTGGGAAAAGACTATCTCATTAGTGAGAATTCAGTAAAGTGCTGCTAGGGCTATTAGTTTCCTTGTTCCTCCAAGCTGGTCTCTATCCTTTCTGCAGTATTTCCTTTCTGCGATATTTCTACTGCGACTTTTGTCTCAGTCTTTATGACATCTGTCTCAAATCTAATTTTTTTTTTGCTTTTTGTTTAATTCACTTTTGGGGCTATTGGCATTACTGAATTGCTCATTCATAATTACCCATGGGAGGATATTGATGTGTCCACATTTTGAACTGCTGTAATCTTTCTGATGGTATTCCCAAAAATGTTGGGTAGGAATTTCCAGGATTTAAGCCCATCAACAGTGTAAAAGAAAATTAATGTATTTCCAATTCTGGATGGCATGCATCTTGGAGGTGGTGTTCCTCTGCACCTTCTGCCCTTGTTTTTCTTGGTGCTTGAGGTTATTGAATTGAAAGGTACTGTCAGAATCACCTAAGCAAGTAAGAAGAATAAACACACTGTAACAATGATGTGCTGGGAAGAAGAATGTTTATAATGCTGGACGGCATGCCAATCAAGCCAGTTGCTTTGTCCTGGTTTTGAGTTTCTTGAGTGTTATTGGAGCTGCACTCATTCAAATATGTCGAGAGTAGTTCTTCATGCTCCTCACTTGTGGTTTGTAGATGGTAGAAAGGCATTAGGGTGTTAGGAGATGGATCACTTGCCACAGGATATCTAACCTCTGGCTCTTGTAGCCACATTATTTATATAGCCAGTCAAGTTGATTTTGCTTTTTGCCTCCTTCAACCCTTGATGGCCACTTTCTTTGCTGTCTTTAAGTTGTAATTTTTCAAAATCCCTTTAGTTATCCTTGTGATTTTGAATTTCCAGTTATCTCCTTTATCTAGTTTGATTTAAATACTATCACTAAAGGTTTTACGGTGAGAGTTTCTGAGGTCAGTAAAGAAATCAGAAAGATAAGTAGCCACAAATGTAACTCTACTAGGAGTCAGATGGGATGAAAGTAGAGTCGTGTGCCAAATATCCACAACCTTATTAATGTGAACCACAAGCAA
>JARFYF010000017.1:23958067-23970382 GCA_030265395.1 Rhina ancylostomus | reverse complement strand
ACCACCCATATTACAGTTTGATTCAGCCAGTTGTAAGGTGGTTGTTTCAGTTAAAGTATACATAGGTCTTTTCGGTGAAGCATTTTCATTTATGTTTCTTTCTCTGCCTCTTTTTGTGAATATGAATTAATGTTTCCAGAAGATTAAATCTCTATCTGAAGCAAGAGCCTGACTTTATAAATGTACCAAGTATAAAACATCACTTCAAGGTGTCTAGAATATTTAATCTGCTTGGTGAGAGCTGCTATTCAAAGAAACTAAATGAGGAATGGACATGGAAGAGATGGGGAAGAGAGAGTCAAACAGCTGAGGGTCAGGGCTTGGGTCTCAGGAGGTTGTTAGAGGAGTTACCTACTGTAGTATGAATGGAATGTAAGGGACTTTCAATACGAGGATCCTGATTCAATGCTGCATTTTGAAAACATAGTTCTGCCTGGTGAGATCCCAAGCTGGTCAGTCCTGGAACTGTATAGTCTAAATTCTCCAATAAAGTTCCCAAAGGCATTGCACAGGGACTTCCAAAACAAAACCATGAATTAAATAATACTGAATTTTTGAAATGCATTAATGCATGTACTACAGCTCCTAGGGAGCAACTCGTGCACTTGGAATTTTCTTTAAATACTGTACTAAATTGAAGACATCATCTGCATATGTTTGTAATGGCAGACAACTAATAAAGACAATTGCAATCACAATTAGTATACACTCAATCTTTTACTTTTAAGTGACAACAGTATTCTAACGTGGCCATTCATCCCCCCACATGTTGAGCCACATTAGTTCCCACTTACAAAATTTTCACACAGTTAACAACAAGAACGGTTATATAGCCAATACGTCAAGTTACTTGAAAACAAACTGCTGGAAACACTCAGCAAGATAGGCAGCACCTGTGGAAAG
Organism: Rhina ancylostomus; assembly: GCA_030265395.1. Lineage (NCBI taxonomy): Eukaryota > Metazoa > Chordata > Chondrichthyes > Rhinopristiformes > Rhinidae > Rhina > Rhina ancylostomus. The sequence continues at coordinate 23,969,479 of JARFYF010000017.1, read as the reverse complement.
AGAAACAGAGTTAAGCTGTAAATGGGGACATCTGGTTGATGGGTTAATAGAGGAAGTTTGGAAGAGAATTCACAATATCAACTAAAGTTATGAAGTGAAGCCAGTTAGAGAGTAAGAATACAAACAAAAGGAATGTAAAAGTTGAAAAATGGGGTCTGTGGGGAGTGCCCAGCAGGTCAGTTTTTGCTAATAGAGAGAGTGAACTAATACAATATCATAAATGGATAGCTTAGTCTATTCTGATACATACAAAGAAAGTGAGTCACCTGAAGCTGTGGAATTCACTATTAAGTTGAGAAGACTACAATATGCCCAGATGGAAGATGAAGTGCTGTTCCTCAAGATTATGATTTGGGCTATTGATTGTCCCTCTCACTCCCACTATAATCTATCTGTCTGTTATCTCCTGCACTGTTACAACAAGGTCCAATGTTAAGCATCAATTATTCTCTGGCTATTTTCATTTGTACTTAAACCCTCCCACCCCGCCCCCCTGCCAACCCTGGCCTCGCTCTAATGGAGATGTTCCTTTTGTCCTATCCATCTCTCTCCAACCTTCTCTTCAACTTAATACTAACTTAATTTTTTCTCCTTTCCAGTTATGATGAAGAAAGCTCAAACTGAAATGTTAAGTCTTTTTCTCTTTCCATAAATGCTGTCTGACCTGTTAACCGTTCCAACATTTTCTGCTTTTATTTCAGATTTCTAGCATCTGCAGATTTTTTTCTAATTCATCAATTTATTTGTATTTTTCCTTCTTTGGCGCAGCTGCAAAATAACTTGCTTCCTCCACTTCAGGTACATGAAATACACTGCTGTCGGGTTACCATTACCGTTTTTTTATCAGTCCAAGTTGCAGCTATAGGAACATTTAGAAGATCTCCAATTGCCATTGACATTAACAGACATAGACTTATTGCTGTTATTCTATAGCCATTTTCAACAAGGGGTAACCGATGAGCAGTGCAAAAATTCTAGCTAACCATAAAAATAGTAGCATAAGTCATGATTGACATCTTTTCCTGGAATTTTTGTAATATTATAAAGTTGCATGATGCAGGTTTTCAGCAAGTTCAGGTACAAAAGTTATTAGTTTTTTTTTCTCCAAAATATAATAGAAGTATAACCATGAATTGAAGATTGCCAGGCATAAAATTATTGCTTATATTGCAATGAATAGTTTACATGATTTAGAAGCTTAGACTTTGCTCGGTTCAGTATAGAACTGACAGCAATTCTGATCAAAAGCATCAGTAATTTTTGCAGCTGTACTGTGAAAGGAGAAAACCTGAACTTATTAGGACAGAATCCATGAGGACATGCATTTAACAAGGTTTGCAGGCTACAAGAAAGAAAGCTGAGAATAAAGTAAGCTGCATTTTAAAAATTAATAGTTTGCTCATTTTGTTTTGATCATTTGAAAGTCTTCAGTTGATTTTGCTTTCAAAGAAAATATCTGTTTTTATTGTTTATTTCATTTGAATATCTGGGTTATTCAGAATCATTGTAAAAATGTTGATAGCTTTGTCAAAGCTGTGGGCAGGGTTTATGTCTGTTAAAACTTTTCCAGTGGATTTTTGTGGGCAGGCTTGTTCTCCCCCATCTACATCCCCCAGTTATGTTGATTCAGACCCTTTGGCATCTGAAGGCCCCACAGCTTGCTTCCTGCACAGTCTAAGCCAGCAAGGTCAGACTTCCAGATCCAGAACAGAAAAAACTTCAGGGAATAGTGTGAGCAAAATGCCCAGGTGATGGACCTCATATGGGAAAGTCTGGGCCATTGTTTTCATTCTGCAACTATTTCATATCATAATCTTAATAATTATAGTTTTAATGCATCTGATAACAAATATACAGGAAAGACTACAGAAAGTGGTCAAGCTCATCCCATTTAGGGTTTTCACACCAGCACCCCCATTATCCATCAACCACGCAGCTCCTCAGTGCAACCATAAATCTTGCTTGAGAGGGTGACAAACATCAGAGGCTATTGCTTGAACTGAGCAGCTTTGGACTGCCAACCATCAGAAACACTTTTATCTCTCAGTTGAAATGGATATTGCATATTTACCTAATAGTTGCTACTTCAGTTAAAGAGGTCACTCTCAAATAGCTGATTTTTGATTTTTGTGTGAAAGAGTTAATTGTAATTCTGTGGTCACTGTTTGCTTTTCTTCCTCTGCTACATTGGGACTTTCAGATTATTATATTACAATGAGGTTCTGGAGACCTCCAAAGCATTGTTCCCAGCATTGGCTACCAAATGTTGTTTTCATCACTTTTGATACTGTGATTATATTTAAAACTGGTGTTGCAGACGGATCATGCATTTGTTCAATTTTAATTCAACAATCATCTAGATACCTTAATTTGCAGCAAATCAGATGATGTCCATTGGCTTTTTTGACAAACAAGTGTAGTTGTGATAAGTAGAAAGAAAAGGCATCTTAACTGTTAACCTCTCTAACTCTCTTTGGCTTCCTGCCAACTTATAAACCTCAAAAAGTGATTTTATTTGTAAAATATGATTTAAACTATTTCTTAAAATGTAATAAATTGAAGCCTAATCTGAACTTTGAAAAGCTATTTCATGGAATTCAAGAAAAATGAATGGAGTTCTGTCCTCCGATTAAATTTTCCATTTTGATTTCCAGTTTTTCACACATAGCTAACTCACAAAGCTGTCTGTTTGAGCTTCCATACCCTGAGGAAGTACTGTGGTAACATGATATATGGAACTGCACAGTGATTCTTTTCAAGGTGTTGGTAAGCAATGGTTAATGTTATGAATGTAAAATTCATCTCCTCCTATAATGCTGCCAACCAAATATGGCAGTGTGACAAAAAATTACAGGTATGGAAGTGACTTGAAATGCCAAGGATTAAAGAAACAGTATCTTTTTTGTTACTTGTTGCAACTTTTTATTTGAAAATTCTAAAGATTAAACTTTTTGCTCACTTTCATTAGTGAACCCCATTTATCTTAAATATTCTGTGCACTGAGATGTAACATTTCTGTTGTCGGTCATGTTCAATTACAGTCAGTAGGATGATGTTAGCTGTCCAGCTTTTCAGGTGTATCATATAAACAGCTTATATTGCCCAGAGCTGCATTCCACATCAGTTTTTACATGACTAATGCAAGTATTGTCTGGATTTTTACCAAAGCACAACTAACAATTGTAGCAGTAGGTTAAAAGGAAGCACTCTGAATCCACTACTAGGGACATTTTATTCCATTTTTAGAAATTCTGCCCTCCAGTTTTACTTCACAGCAGCTATACGAGATACACACCAATGGTTAGATGAATACAATAAAAGTACTCAGAGTAAGATAATAACAATATTTCAAAGCTACAGTAATGCACCATTGCTTTTTAAAAATGGAGGAAAGTTCAAGATAAATTTATGAAAACCAAGAAATCCAAGAAATAATATCTCAAATAATCAAACACCTTGCATCGATGCAATTACTCGGTTATCTATAGTGTGTGAAGAAGATGTTGAAACCATGATATGCATAAAGTTAAATCTGAGAAAGATTTGGAAGGAAATTGGAAGATTGAAACAGTAATAAACATAGCATAGTTTAAATACAATAATCCAAGTGTTAAAATATTTGATGTTGGATGGAATTCAAGCAGCTTGACAGAGCTTCTTTGAATTCCTTTTCCAAGCATTTAAAGCCGGAACACTCTGCTAGATTCAAAGAATTAGGAACAGTCTTTGAATTATTATGTATTTAAAATAATCAGTTTGTAAAGCATTCTTTGCAATAAATGTGTATCTTTATGATTATTTGAATATCTTTAAGTAACTGATTTTGAAAATGACTGATTCATTACATTTTAAAAGTCTTTGTTATATTTTGTACTTATTACTGGTATATGGAAATTAAAAACTAATTTAAAACTGTACATTTACTTTATTTTAATAAAAATAATTAATAAAAATGGAAACTCTAAATATATTTTCATGTCTTCAGCAAGCTCCACTGATGGGATGCCTCTGTAAATCTCATTGTATAAATGGAATCTGAGACGTGATCCCAGATGTGCTTCTGTTCAAAATACCTCTTAGCTGTTTGAATTATGTGAATGGGGAGCACATTGACCAACACAATAAAAGTTATCCTTTGGACCATGGAATAACTACAGCTAACATTTCAAGCAGTCTTGATGTCATCTGTCACCTTCACTTTAGTCCGGTTTCATAGGCTTTAAATGGTGAAGTAGGTTCCCTCCCCCAACAGCATGCAACTTCAATTTAAACAAAGCAAGCCTTTATTTCAAAGTTTAGTTTTCAGAATAAAAAGTCAGGAACATTTATTTAAAACAAACATCAGCCTCTGATCCAGAAAGGGAGAGTCTTCTCATTCCTTTCCATTTCACTTGGTTGCTACAGTAAGTTTTAACTGAATATTTGACTTTTTATTCTTTCAATTAATGATTCTAAAGTTGTTGCATTTATCATGCCAATTTAATGTTTTATAAAGTAAGCTGCACTAAATCTGTAAAAGTTTCTGCAATATAAAAACACATTTTCACTTGCATATGGAAAAACTGTATGTGATTGAAAACTGCTAAAGGCAGGATTCTTCATATTTTTTTACTGTGTAAATCATGTTAATGAAATTAATATAACTGTCACAATCTGTGTGACTCTCCTGTAGCGATGTGTATCTGGGAAAGAAAGACTTTGATCAAAGACTATTTTGATGCTATTGTAATTTAAAGACAAAGTTACATGCCTATGAATCCACACAAGGTGCCTTTTTATTTGCAGTCCTGGAGGAGTGTAAATGATTAGAAAAAATCTTAAGATTGTTCACTGTCGGTCTGCGGTAGCAATGTCCTGGTAAAGAGTCCAAATGTGGTACTGCCGAAAGTCCAGTTAAAAGTTGCAAATCTACTTTTTTGACTGAAGATTATTTTGGAGTTTAATGGAGAATAATTAAAAGGTAGGCTATCAATAATGGGAAATGGTATCTATTTGTATAATATTGGAACTCTGGGTCATTTCTAAAATTGGAAAATTACAAGTTAAAAGGAGTTGGAATATTTTAATCAGAAATTCCTACCAACTAGTTTAAAGGAAAGAAATAAGGCTAGAGAAACAAGAGTTGGCCAATAGAAATAAGGATATTGGTATTAACATGTAAAATCTGTTCTTACATAAACTGACCATGTAGAAAATCATCTGTGAGGACTACATGTCAGGTAAAATGCATTTAATACTTTGCTGAAACTGAACTAACTAGCAGTACAAATCACTACTCTGGATTGAGGAAGTCCTTGGACAGTGTGTAACATGCATATAGAAGCCAGACTCATCCCTCAAGAAGAGCTTGATAGCACCAAGGCAGGTTAAAGGAATCGCCCATTAAGAGGACTGTTCCTAACAGACCCTCTGTGTTGTATTCAGTGTAACTAGTAATATGCATCATGATTTGATCCCACAGCTTTCAGCATGGTGCTGTCACTTTACCTTTATTGAACATTGTTTTCTAAGGATAACTATTGTTATGCTATATGTGAAAGCTGACCCCAAGCTTGAGGATGTTATGGTTTGTTGGATTATTTCAAAATGGCTTAATTGCATGACTGATTTGTGATCCTGCTGCCATGGAATTCTCATTTAAAGGGGTTGCAAGACAAGATTATAGAAGCATCTATATGACCTTGATTCTTCAGATCCTTCATTGAGTATGGCCATTTATTAAGAATGTGGAGTGATATGTAGGCTTAGAAATTCAGTTCACTTTTTGTTCAGCACTGCTCTGGAAATTTGACAAGCGCTCACAACTGACTGCCAATCAGCTTTACACTGGTGATGCTATTTCCATGCCAGTCATCCATGGGGTAATGTAGTTCTGTCTACAGTCAGTGACTGGGGAATTGGGATGCATTGTCCTAAGGAGCAACCGTTGCTGATCACCCCAGAACAGCTGGGCTTTAATAGAACAACAGTGTTATGTAACTTGAGCTTCCTGGTGCAGGTCTCAGCCTGGCATTTGGAAGCCAATCCAGACAGATCCCTGACAATTTTTTTTTAACTTATTGCTCCCCTCACAGCAAACACACCTCAGCTTCATTCTTTGGCCAGACACCCCAATCCTTTGAGTCCAACCTGGTCCTGATCTCAAAGGACCATTCTTATCAGGTCCTGATCCCTTTGGCTCACTGTACCAACCCATTTTACTAATTTGGCCCCCAACCATTGACCCACCCTTCCCTTTCCCCTGACCCTAGGATCCAACCCAGTCTGCAACCATGTATTTTTTTCATGTGGTCCACTGTGCATGAAGGACAGTATGCAGCAGACAAAGAAATCACTAGGTTTTGCAGATACAGGCACAAAACCAACATGGTCACTGACATTTATGCAAGGTACTTTTTGAGGCTATGAAGAATTTCTAGGCCATAAAGCTTAATGGCAAAGGAAGGCAACAATTTACATTGTTACTGAGCAGGGCTGAGATTTCATTGATGCAGAATTAATGATGTAAATGATCAACTGGTTTACAGTGACACAAAAATAATAATAGTACAAGTCTACCAAAGGAATTGTTTTCTTAAAGAGGCCATGAAGACCTAAAGATGAAATGGGCAAATATGTGGTATTACAATGTGGATAAAGGTGAAGTCATCCACTTGGGAAAGAAAAACAGAAATAAAAGGTATTATTTAAAGAGTAGTACTTAAATGATGATAGATTAGAAAATGTTGTTGTAGAAAGAGACTAGGGTGTCCTAGCACAGACACTGAAAACAAAATGGAGCTGCAGCAAATAGTTAAGAAGGAATATGGCATGTTGACCTTTGTGCAATTAGTCTTCAGTAAGGAATTATACAGACGTTGACAAGCCCACAGATTCGCACAGTCTTGAGTATTTGTACAATTTTGATCCCCTTACCCAAGAATGTACTCGCCATAGAGGGAGTTTACCAAACTGAATCCTGGAGTGATTGGGCTGTTGTATACATTGGGTTGACCGGGCCTGCATTCAACAGAGTTCAGAAGGATGTGGACATATTACTGATTCTTACAAGCCTGGATGTGAGGAAGATGTTTACCCTGTCTGGGGTTACGATATCAGGATGCATGTAAGACATTTAGGATTGAGTTGAAGGGAATTTTTCATTCAGTGTATGTGAACCTGTGGAATTCTCCACCATGGTAGGCTATGGAGTCCAAGTTGCTGAATGTATTTAAGAAGGATATGCATGGATTTCTTTACAAAAAAAAGGCAATGTGGTATGCTGGGAGCATACAGGAATATGGTATTGAGATAAGGGATCAGTTATAGTCAGGGGGAGCAGTCTCAAAGGGCAGAATGACCTACTAATGCTGCTACTTGTGATTCTGTGTTTCTAGATATAAGATTGTAGTTGATGGAGTGACACAATGATCAGTGTGTACAAATTGCTTCTGGAAATGGTTCTTTTCCTTGAAGAAAAATATGGGAAAACAATAGTAATAGAAAAACAAATCACATGAATATCATAGATTGCAAAAGGAGTTTGGCAGATTGAAATAGGTAGAAATTTCAGACCTTTGGTTGCTAGATGTGAAGAATAATTTCCAAAGCCCAAACAAACTCTCTACAAAGGTTTATGGTGGCTATGGCTCCTACCTCTTGGTGATACAGTAATGGAAGGCTGTATCAACCTGAAGATCAATGGTTTAATTGGAATGGTGACATCTTTGTCCAAAAGCACTTGGGTGCCTGGAAAGGCACGTTAAATCAGCAATGTTTAGCAACCAATGAACATTTTCCTCAAGGGTCCTTTGCTGAAAAGTTATATGGTCACCAGGGAGTCATGGGCGAGAGTTTGGGTGGATAAGGCTTCAGTTGGGGAGTAATTATATAGCAGCAGTTGGCACAGGTTGTCAGGTGAAAAAGTGGGCATGAATGACTGCTAAAGAAAGGATGAGCTAGCAATTGGTTGGGGACGCAGGGGATTGTGCATAGTAGACAGGGTTAGGCTCCCATTTGGGAGAGGTGGAAAGGTCATTCTTGCAATCAGAGTTGGAGGTGAGGTTTGGGTTAATGAGTGGGTGTAGATGCCAAGGGTTGAGTTCACAATGAGAATGAGGATGATTGATAAGCAGGTCAGAACCATTCAAGGTAGAGTTGGGGAGCCCAAGTGAGAGCCATTGTGTGGTGTGTAATTTAAAGAGGACAACCTGAGCCAGGTTCCCACTGCCAGACTCCCCACCCTTGGAACTGTCAAGTCCCTTTCAACTATTCCCAAAGCAGGTCTCACATGCACCGCGAAGTCCTACTTCTGCATGAATGGACCTTGCCTGCTATTGCCAGCCTTTGAATGTCACTGTGCATGACCAGGTACCTCTACTTTGACATGTCAGGCATAGAGAGGACTTGGGATAAAAATAACTGGGTTCACAAACTCCTGTAATTAGTCCCTGTCCCTGATGTTCTTTAATGATCAATTTATTTGAAATTTTATCAATTAGTGCATTTTACTTTGTGCCTTTATGATACAATTTTTATTTCCTCGTGAATAGTGCAATCAAACTACCCCAAAAAGATCATTTGCACATTAAGTATTTAAAAACTTTTCCTATTCTTACTCTTCACCAGATTTATTTGTATTAATGGCTAGCAAATACATGAAACATACTTTTTGAAAAGAGATTTCTTATGAATTACATCCTGGAGCTATTGAGAGAGAAGCAAAATAAAAATGTTCTGAAAATTCAGCTGCATTTGTGTTGGGTGTCAATGTGCTGATGGTCGTTGGATGATTCCAGTTGTGTGCCATATTGGGAAGGCTAATATTGTGTGTGATGCTCAGGCATACTGGAAGTAATTTGAACATGCAGAGCGTGACACCACATGCAATGTTGATGTGATACAGTACAGCCAAATTAGATATGAACAATTCACATGTTCAACTTGCATAGAAAATCCAACATTGAGCAGAGCAAAGACCTCTGTTTCCACTCCCCACCTGCCAATTACTTGCAAGTTTAATAGAGAGAAATTTAGATTAGGTTGTAATTTGTAACAGTTTAGTCATTCTCCCAATCTCATGACAGTTTCAGGAAGGAGGAACTGTGTGTTGATGACTTCAAGCTTCAGTGGAAGTCTTTTGGGCACCATGGATGCCCAAGGAAAGGCAGCATGGGAGAGCACATACAGACGAGGACAGTTTGCTAGAAAATAAAGGAGGAAAGGAAGGAGGTCCATTGGCAGATGGACTTACCCACCAAGAATGGTAGTCTTTCCACATGCACTTCAGTTAGGAACGATGACTGGATCTTCTGTTTAAAACTTAACTCTGCCTGGGATTCCCGACTTTTACTTTTGTAATTAGGCAATAGTTTGGGGCTCCCAAAGCAATACAAATGTCTTGAAAATGCACTCAGCTGATCACAGATGTCAGTAGAACTGTGTTCTGCCCTTGGTTTCCTCATGAAATCCAGTGAGGGAGTGCAACCATCTGCAGATTTTCCAGCATTTGGTTGGTAAGTCTGGAGGCTGTGCTACATTAACACTTTGTGCCAGTAATTTCTGTTGGAAAAATGGCTATAAACAGTGGTATAAGCACAAGGTAATCTTTCCTTAATAGAGTCGTAGAGTTGTACAGTACAGAAACAGGCCCTTTGGCCCAACTTGTGCATGCCGACCAGGGTACCTGCCTGAGCTAGACCCATTTGCCTATGTTTGGCCCATATCCCTCTAAAGCTTTCCTATCCATGTCGCTATCTAAACGTCTTTTAAACTTTGTAATTGTACCCACCTCTGTCATATCCTCTGACAGCTTGTTCCATATAGCCACCACCCTCTGGGTGAAAAACTTGCCCCTCAGATCCCATTTAAATCTTTCCCCTCTCCCCTTAAACCTATGCCTTCTAATTTTAGACACCCATACCCTGGAAAACAGACTGGCCATTAACCTTAACTATGCACCTCATGATTTTTTTATACATCTACCATTGCTTCTCAGCCTCCTACACCCCAGCCCATCCAGTCTCTCCTTATAAGCCTTCCAGTCCCGGCATCATCCTTGTGAATCTTTTCTGCAACCTTTCCAGCCGACTGACATCCTTCCCATAACTAGACAGCCAAAACTGCACCCAATACTCCAAGTGCAGTCTTACCAACGTCTTGTACAATTGTAACATGATGTTCCAACTCCTGTACTCAGTGCCCTGACTGATGAAGGCAAGTGTGCCAAACACCTTCACTAGCCTATCTACCTGTGTTGCCACTTTCGGGGAACCATGTACTTGTACCCCTGGATCTCTCTGTTCTACAATACTCTCCAGGGCCCTGCCATTTCCTTTGCATCTCCTGCCCTAGTTTAACATGCCAAAGTGCAGTGCTTCGCACCAGTCTGAGTTAAATTCCATCTGCCATTCCCTGACTGATTTAGATCATGTAGTAATCTTCTTAGATCATGTGTAACCTTCTTCAATGTCCACTATATTTATTTATCAAACTTGATAACCATGCCACCCACCTTCTCATCCAAATTATTTATTACAGATGACAAACAACAGGGGACCCAGCATGGATCCCTGCGTAACAGCACTGGTCACAGGTCTCCAATCTGACTAACAACCCTCTACTACTACCCTCTTACTCCAACCACCAAGCCAATTTTGTATCCACTTCACTAGCTCACCCTGGACCCTTTGTGATCCAACCTTCCAGACCAGCCTACCATGCGGGAGTTTATTCAAAAGCCTTCGAAAAATTCACGTAAACAACATCTACCGCCTTGCCTTCATCACTCCTCTTCAGAATAACTCAGTCAAATTCCCATGAACAAAGCCATCTCTAATCAGTCCTTGCCTTCCCAAAAGCAGATAGATCCTGTCTCTCAGAATCCTTGCCAGTAACTTTCCCATTTCTGATGTTAGGCTTGTAGCTCTGTATAGTTCCCTGGCTTATCCTTGTAGCCCTTTTTGAATAAAGGCACAGCATTAGCCACCTTCTACTCTTCTGGTATCTCAACTGAGGCTAACGATGATACAAATATCTCCACCAGGGCCCCTGCAATTTCTTCCCAAGCTTCCCACAATGTCCTCCCTATGGTTTATCCACCTTTCTTCATGTTAAGACTGCCATCACCTCATTTGTAATATGGATATGTTTCAGGACGTCATTCCTCTTTCCTGAATTTCTTAACTTCCATGATCTTCTCCATGGTAAATACAAGTGAGAAATGTTAATTTAAGACCTCGCCCACCTCCCATGGCTCCATATCTAGACAACCAGATTGATCCTTAAAGGGCCCCATTCTCTCCCTAGTTCCCCTTTGCTCTTAATATACTTGGCAGCTTGACCAAGCAAATCCCTTAAGGAGTACAAAGGATGTAGATGTAATCAGGAGGGCAAAAAGCGGATGTGAGACAGCTTTGGCAGACAAGGTTAAAG
>JARFYF010000017.1:23860187-23871419 GCA_030265395.1 Rhina ancylostomus | reverse complement strand
TTGGTTCATTCTGCACTGAAAAAGTCTAGGAGTAATTCAAATGGCAGCCTATTGAACTGAAAAAGACTTGGGTATGTACTGTTTTTTACAAATGGCTTGGACTCTGCATCTCACTCAGAGTAATTGTTAAAGCACACAAATGTGAGATGTTTCAGAAATCTATAGCGTACTGGGATCATAAAATGAAAGAACCATGAGTGAAACATTACATTCAAAAGTCACTATATAGAATAACTTACTATATATATGACCATCAGATTTTGCCACAACAGTTAAGGGTGTACCCCAATGACATTGTTGAGCCTTAGAATTAAAGTTCCCAGATTCAAGCCCGTTCACTCTTGCTCTACTTCTCAGGATGTAGGATACTGGTTGTGACTTGCAGTTAATAGGTCTTTTTTTTCCTCTTAACTCTCAAACAATCTTTCAATCCTTGAATTTAAGTGACTTTATTTTGAATTGTTGAAAATTTTGGGATATTTCTATACCATGTTGTTTTGCAATATGAATTTTGCTTCATGACCACCAAAAGTAGCCTTGAGACTGTTTGCCTTCTTTCCTGCAGCAGATTGACTCTGCAGATGTCCATTGATCATTTTAGGTGTGATAATCTTATGGCTTGCTGTTAGCCATGTCCATGAGCAATTTTGTTTGACATACCAAATCAAATATCAAATTGTGAATTGTCAACAAATGACTATGAATGCTTTCAATCTTCATTCCACACACAAAATGGTTATGTGATGCTCTCCCTGGGAAATTTCCAAAGTGACAATCTATTGAACTTTTTTTTAGTATTCTGATAAACAGACTTGTGTCATAATTTTGGAGCTGATTCCTTTTTCCCCCCAAACAATAACATTCAGCAATGGTTCAGGATCTTTGTAAGAATGTCTTTCAGTAATATGTCCTTTGGTTTTACTGGAACAAGCACATATTTAAAAGGTTTTATAAATCTCAGGGCCTGGCTTCAGCTCAAAAAAAATACTGCCTTTTTTTTCTCTCCAACACCACCTGGTTTTGGTCTGGATCATTGGGAATCTCCACAATGTTGTTTACAGTGGAAGGCATTTCTAATCTTTGCACATGTTCAGCAAAAATGGCTCAGTTATGACTATACTCTCCCTAATCGTTCCCATAGGCATGGCAGTTGGACCATGTGGACAGTCTTTGATTGGTCTCCCGACCTGGTCCAGTACCAAGCTCCACTCTGCTCTGTAGGTCTTAAAATAAAACCAGATTTTTGTTTCACCTTCAGCAAGCCTCTGGCAGGATTTTCCTCCAAAAAAATTTCAGTGAGAGAATCCATAATCTTATCCCACTCATTGCCAAATCCTGTTAATTTGCAGGGGCTATGTATTAAATGAGTACACAATACAGTATATGATTGTTTGGAAATCCTGATGGCTCAGTAAGCGATGCTTCCTATGCTCCTTTTAAACTCATTGAGGCCCTGTTCCTATGCCCCTTATTAACATATTGCAGCCCTCTTTCTGGCACTCCTTATGAACTCACTGGGGCCCATTCCCATGCTTCTCATTGGAGTCCCCTCTACACTGACACCAGGACTCCATTTCCTTACTCCTTTTAAAATCACTTGGGCCCTATTCCCACACTCACTTTAAACCCACTGGAGTCCCATTTCCTATACTTCATATTAACTCACTGAGACTCTGTTACCCCATTCTTTTTAAATTCAGAGGTTCTGTTTCCCGTGCTTCCATTAAAGTTGTTGAAGAATTTGTTATACTACCATGTAACATTTTTTTTAAAAGGAGTGAATTAAAAATGCATTGGGTAGTAAGAGAAGAGACATCCAGTAATTCAGAAAATCTGCCATCAAAGAGGGTACAGATTATTGAAGTTTTATTGTAGTTGCTAAATTCAGGTTACACAGAGCAGTATGTTATTCTTCTAACCATAAGAGAGCAGTGTTATGCTCCTCCCAAAATGTGAGGGTGTCCTGAAAGAAAGCAGCACAGACTAAAATATAAAGTAGCTTGCAGTTGTTTCCCATCATCTGCCTCCAAGTAAGCTATATTGCCAAGTGTGGGAGGAGTGTTACAGTAATAAATTCTGTATATCTCTAAGCAACAAGGGTCAATGGCATAATAACACAGATGCAAATACAGCAAAGTCACTATTAATTTTTGAAAAGCAGAGGTTTGGCAATCACAGCCTGTCCCTTAAGACAAATAATGCCTAAAAAGCAGTTCTGGAATCCATAGTGCCAGGATTGCTGTGAATAGATTGCCCATGAACTGCAACTGTTGCCCCTTGAGAAAATGTGAATGGAGGTTTGTGGATTTTTTTTTGAGTGCAGTCAGAGCAAACACCGGAGCATTCATTGAGACATTTGTAATTAATGCTAATCAAGACTAAGTAGCAGACTTCTATTTCCAGACATTTTTATTGCCCCCTACATCTCACTAATATTCTGTCACTCTCTTCTCAAATAACTATTTTGCCAAATAATTTAATAACTCACAGATACTGAGAGAAGGTGAACGAGATTTATCTGTAACTTCATTTGTGGAAAAGTACACTGAATAAAAGACAAATCTCAAATTTCACAAAATTGAAACCACATGCAGTTAATTTTTACTATCTTTGAATATTAGTTTTTTGTCTAAGTTATTAAACAATTTCCCATTTGAAGTTTGGACAAATACTTTGACATTTCTGGACAATTTCTGTAAGTACTGTTGCAGGGTGTAAAGTCCCAAGTTCCCCTTTCTGCATTGAAGGACAATCTTTTACTTAATAGCATCAAGACAAACTACGAAAGTATAGTAGTGACAGCTACAAATTAGAAAAAATGTTTCTATTATAAATAATTATTTCACTCTAACCCTCCCCTACATTTCATCAAGCATATGTACCAAATTATTTTACCCAACCTTTTCCACTTAAAGCCAGAATTAACTTATAACTCTGGTTTATTTTGGCTGGCAATGCTTAACTACTAAATGCAGGAGTGTATAACATAATTAAGATTAATGCTAACACATGAAAATTGTCTCATTTCCTTCTCATCCCCTTAACACCAAAGAGAGAGAATTGCAGAAAGAAGACAAGATCTAGTTGTCACTAACTACATAAACAAGAAAATTAAAATGTTAATTTGCTCAAAGCTTGAATATCCTCCATCAGCATTCAGTCAAAAGATATCCTAAACTTTTGTTAATTTCTATGTCAGTCATTGCCAATAATATTTACCCCAAAATTTTTTGTTACTTTAGCCTATATCAATAATAAAAACCATAGTAAACCAGCATAATTAGTGTGAAAAGAATCCAAAAAATGCCAAACTTATCCTGTAAGCCCCTTTCTATGTATCAACATTAGTTTTTGAAGTCATCACCTCTACATCAGATAGTGCCACTGTGAAATAAAATACAACTGTGTAAGCATTTGTATAAGCTTCAAGAAGCCAATAAAACATTGAAAAATACAGACAGCAGATTAAAAATTTTATTTTAAAAATGCCAAACAGTTCACTATTAAACTTTATAAATATGAACTATTCCTGCAGTGACTGCATTTCGCAGCTCAAATCTACTCCTGTAAAAGACCAATGAAAATGCATGAAATCTTAATGAATTTCTCATTTGTATGCAAAGAATGGTAAAGAAGTCCGGATGTTTTATGGAATCAGCATAAGAGATCAAAGAAGATCAGGCTCTGCACAAAACCATTTGAATTTCCTCAATCTTTTTGACACAAGGTTTTAGAAATTTATAAGCCACAGTTGCAGGATGTGATTTGTTTTTAATGCAGAAGTGGGAGTTCTGTACCAGAGACTTGGAACACAATGACTTAATGCCAGAATTGCTGCACAAATATACGCAGTCATCTCAATGCATTAAGCCTGACTGAATCCTCTGTTGGTGTGTACTCAAAGTTGTTATGGGGACTTTATGGTTCCTCTAGCAAAAAGAGAATACCTTCAAAGTTGTCTTTTTAACCTTCCCTATCATTTATGCATTGTGTCTGATAGTAAATCGAGGTGTGTTTGCTGTTGGGTTT
Source organism: Rhina ancylostomus (assembly GCA_030265395.1). Taxonomy (NCBI): domain Eukaryota; kingdom Metazoa; phylum Chordata; class Chondrichthyes; order Rhinopristiformes; family Rhinidae; genus Rhina; species Rhina ancylostomus. The sequence goes on along the minus strand of JARFYF010000017.1, from coordinate 23,867,390 downwards.
TAACATTTCAGTGAAACCTAAGTTATAGTATTTTTTAAACTGACACTCTTTGTAGAAAATACCTTCTTCACTACTCATTGTCAGGAAACACACTGGATTTACCTTTTAAAGAGCACTTTAAGATGACTAATTACTTGAATATTGAAATTGCCTTAAACTTCAATTAATTGTATGTTTTCATTTAGAATTTCTACTTCATTACATAGAGCACCAAATAAAAACTTTTAGATATTATCTTGACTGTTCACAATCTGAATTTAATTCAGATTATGACATTCAGATCACACTATACACTTGTATGGTCATTAAGGGAAGTGGTTGTGTGTAGGGAGCTCATTCCCACAAGTACAAATATACAATCAATCAGAAAAGAAATATAATTGGAAATTCTATAGTCATGCTACTTTTTCCCAGAATTCACTGGTCCCGGATGATCTCATGCACGGTAGAAATGAAGAAGTATTGTGCTCAGGATGGTAGTAGAAATGTATGTTTGTTCTCTTTCTTTGAAATGAGGTATTTATTTTAGTTGACCACAAACACACATATAGTGGAGTTTTGTGCAGATCACTATTAGTGCCGGGAATCTTGGGAATTCAGTTGTTCTCATCTTTGAGCATTGAACCTAAACAGTCCACAAACTCAACCCCCTGCTTGTGACAGCAGCTCTTTATTTTGAGAATTTTTGAGAGTAATCTTGTTGGTGATCAAGAAATTAACATTCATAAGCAATAGCTGGAACAAATTAGAACTTTTGCTTGGTACAGAAAACCGAAAATACACATCAAATAATAAAACATAGCCAGTGTCATTCATCTGTTTTTGGAATTCACATATATTAATAACAAAGAAAATTTAAGCTGTGCAAAAATTCCAGATACAGAAATGTGTTTGCTTCATTACATAAAGAGAATAAAGTGTACGAAAATGAAAATGTAAACAAGATGTTCAATGCCACTTATTGATTAAAGAATGGATAATGGATTAAGGTTCCTCCCTTTGAAGTATTCTAAACAGAAGCAAACAGGCATAGATTTAACTTGCATTTCATAGTCTCTGTAATACAGTGATAGTATCCAAAAATGCTTATGTATGCAATGAGTTACTTTTAAGTGTTATTTTGACATGTAGGTAAATGTGAAAATAAGTTTGTTCTGAAATTAGAGCAATCGGCTGGTTAGCTTTTTCTTTTTACTATTACTGTTTGAAGGGACAACTGCCAAGGCACTGGGCCTGCTTTTCTGCAAATAGTGCAATTTACATCTGAACCAATGCAAGAAAAGGAGAGATTTGCATTGTAATGTAGGACACTCATAGTCCTGCTGTAACATCTCATTTATGCCATTTTTGTCAATATAATGCATTAAGTTCTGCAGTTCCATGTCCTTGTTCATCTTTTAAAGTATCCAAAACTGCTCATCAGCATAAAGTAGGGGGAGAAAATTCAAGTGGCAAGGCCATCCACACACAGCTGATGGGTCCTTCTTTGGGCTGGCTGGGCTCAAGTGTTATCGTTAGGGTTGAACTTCAATAGTTACACAGCAGAAGTCCAAGCATGGAGTGGTTTCCATAACAAGCCCAAGCTTTCAAAAAATACACACAAGGCCATAAGAATCCCTAAAATGTAGGACAGCTCTTAAGATCTCTTGCTATCCATAAGTACTCCTCAGGGCCCTACAAGGAAAGCTTGAGTCACTCTTTCTCTCTCCATCATCCTATAGATCAACCCTGGTACCAGTGATGGTCCACTTTGCTGCCCAATTCTAACAACTGCTTCTCAACAAATTTCAAGACATTTTGGTGGGAAAGTTGTCCAGGTACACGTGAATGAGGCCCTGCAGTAAAAACTCATTGAATGTCACCATGACCCTGGTAGGTCAGCAGTTTCTATCTGGAAATAACTTCATTGTCAGCCCTAAGCCCTAGCAGCTGCTGCACTCAACTAGTTAATCTTGGCGGTTTCTGCCAGCTTCTACAAGATTCCACCACCAGATGCATCTTCTCTATCAGTGTTCTGAAGGGACCATTTCCTTCACGACTCCCTGGTCCAGTTTCATCCCCAGCAACCACTCCGTGTCTTAAGGCAGTTTCCCATAAGCTGCAGGAACAGCAATACCTGTCCTTGTACCTCTTCCCTTCCCACACTCTGGGGACCCAGACAGTCTTTCCAGGTGAAGCAATGATTCACTTGCGCTTTGTCCAATGTGGTCTCCTCAACATTGACAAAACCATATGCAGATTGATCGACCACTTTACAGAGCATCAGCATTCATTCTGTAAGGGTGACCCTACGCTCCTCATTGCCTGCCATTTTATTTCTCTATCCCACTCCTATTGTGACCTGTCTGTGGCCTCCTATACTGTTATAAAAAGCTTGAAGATCATCTCTTACAACAAAATAGGAGTAGGCCATTTTAATTCAAGCCTGCCCTGGCGTTCAATATAATCATGACTGATCTATGCTGGCCTCAACCCCTCATCTGTGCTGATTCCCCATAGCCATCTTCAATTCCCTAATATTTTTAAAATTTATTTACTTCCACCTTAAATATTCTAATGATCTAGCCTCCACAAGCCTCTGGTGTAGCAAATTCCAGAGATTCAATACCCTCTGTGAAAAGAAGTTTCCATGCACCTCCATCTTAAATGACCGTCCCCTTGTAACTATGTCTGCTCATTCTCTCACCAGGGAAAACAGCTCAACATGTATCCTGTCATGCCTTGACTTGTCTCAATGTCACCGCTCATTCTTCTACACTTCAAAGAATACAGGCCCAAGCCATTTAGTCTCTCTTAGGTTCATAGAATTGTACAGCTTTCCAGATTCGATATTGAATTCTCCAAATGCAGATAAATTGCTTTCTCAGTCTCTATCAGAACAGGCCATTTCTTCTGCAAGTCATCCATCTGTAACATTGACCTAGTTTTCCTGCCTACACTAGCATAATTTGACCTACAGACATATTCTACAGCTCTGCATTTTGCAACTTTAATATTCCTTTGTTTGTATTCTCACTCTCTAACTGCCCTCATTTCATAGCCTTTGTCTGTTTTATCTCTCTATTGCCCCATTAAACCATTGACCAAATAACCTCTACAAGCTATTCCTACAGTAACCTGGGCCTCACTCTACCAGAGATATTCCCTTGCCCTATCCATACCTCTCTCACTTTATCTGCAACTCAAAATCAGCTTGTTTTCTTCCTTTCTCAGTTTTAATGAGAAATGTTAACTTTGTTTCTCTATCCAGAGATCCTGTCTGACCTACTGAATCTTTCCAACATTTTCTGTTTCTGTATCTGACAAGGATATTTGACTCTGTTTCCTCCACAAATTGAGACTTAATATACAAAATACATTCAGCCTTCACTGGATTACCAAATACAATGTAAAAACTTTGCTGTTGTGATTTTAATGCCGGTGTTCATAAGATTTAAAGAATGTCAAGGTTTGTTCTGTGTAGTAAAGGAAAGTATGTGAATAAATGTATTATTAATGTGTGATGATTCCAACATTTCTTAGCCTTCACAGAAGAGTTTTTCTTTTAGACATTCAATGGGCCTTTAGCTGCAGAAGTGTTTCAGAAATGTGTCATCTGTTTTTGGTGGCGGAGAAAGCATCTCTCATCTAGAGTTGGAGTATTTCCTCTGCCAACATTGATACTAGCTTTATGAAAAAAAGTCCTCCTGCTCAATAATGTAAAGCTCTATTCTATTTGCAGTTCATTACAGTGAGCGAACAGTAAAAGGATGTGTGTGGGCTACCTACTGTGAAAGAACCATGGAGAGATTTGGTGCATTTCATCAAAGATCTCTTTATATGCAGTATTCTGTATTTACACACAATGTTCAACAAGAAGTTAGTGCTATATTGAGTACTTTCCAGGGAACAGAAGAGCCCATAACAGCAGTTTTACGTTAGTATTTCTTTAAATACCAGGTATAAAAATAGCAATGTAATGACTCCGAGCTATGAAAATCCCAACTGAGGAAAATCTCTTCTTATTAAGACAGCTTGTATTGGAGCTTTTTAAAATTACACCAGAGTAAGGAACCCAAGCATTGTAATACTTTAAGCCAATTTAACCTTAACTTTGTGAAGCCAATTGTGACTTTCAAATTTACCACAAAATTGACCTTGAGATAGGTAATTACAGTTACTTCTTTATAATGGCAAATGTGAGGTTTCAGGGCAATAGCAACAGTTTAGGGTTTGTAGATGGAGATAAACTTTAAATACTGCACATTTTGTGTTACTGTGAAGTAATTTCAAGTTAAACCAAGTAGGCCAAATTGAATATAGGCAAGTAATATAAAAGCATCTCAAAGACTCGGCAGCATTACTGCAACTGGTGTAAAATGAACTAGAGCATTCAAAAATGTTTTAAATGTTATTTTAAACTGATTCAAAAAGTACTTTTGAACTGACTGCCCCATCAGCCAAGTAATAAACCTTTAACATTTAACTGACTTTTGATCATCAATAAGCATTTCCTGGGCAAATTCTGGTCATAATATATTCCGAACCAAATTCAAAGAGTTAGCCGAAGGAAATTCCAAGTACATTTTTGAAACTTTAAAGGACTTGTGCTATTTTAAATGTAGTTTGTTATATTGCTGCAGAATCTACAATATGAATACATTCCAACTATGATTAATTCTCCACAGGCAATCATTTACATTAACAGACTTGTGAAAATGTTAGAAACAAGGTGACAAAACTATAATTACTTTGGGAAATTGTCCCTTTTACTGTGTTTCCATTTTTTTATCTTAAACATTAGGTAAGTTACTTTGAGAGCTAACTTTTGGGTGGCAGCATTATACCACAGGGTATTAAGGCAACATGTTGGTGTTCCTCTGAAAGTATCTTTGGCTAACTAGAAATATTTATAAGTATTACTATGTGTTCTGTATGTGCCTCAGCTTATTTTGTGAAAATATTTTTATAGAAAGTGGATTCTGTTGTATAATTAATTACAGTTTTATATGACACGTAACCACTTTCTGAAATTGTAGTAAATATATTTTAGAATTACTCTAAAGCCAGTTGCAAACACCTTTTTGGAATTTTTTAAAGATTATTATCAAACACAATAAAAGCTCATAGAAAATTTCAAGTAATTAACAAATTCACTGTCAGTACCAGCAGATCTGATTACTTATGCATTGCAAAGTGATGAGTATGGACTTTCTAGAATGAATGGACCCTTACAGCATTCAGATGAATCAATAAACAATCGTTCATATTTTTCCTTCCTTTTAACACTGAAACCTTTATTTCACATTGACTCTGCTGGAGTGCACTGGAACCCAAAGGTAAAAATGAGGAATGCACTGCAAGGCTCAAATAGTTCTAATCACTGAGGGTTTGACAGCTTGGAATTTGATGCTATTTCTACACTAATCTGTGAGTCTGCACTAACTTCTTTGTTCTGAGTTCCAAATCAATGATTTCCCATTATAATTTTAGCTCCTTGCAAACCCTTATATTTACATCACCCCGATGCATATTTCTGGTTGTTGACCTTAATTTCCGCATCAAGCAGAACTTGTAGCTGTGGTGTGTACTGAATGGTTTCACAGTTAACTGAATGCCACTGTGATTAACGGAAGTTTTAACAGTTGGCTTTGAAATGACACTTGAGGTACTGTGCTATTTTTCACAGTAAAGCCAAAGTTTAGCTGGCGGAAGTGTCTCCTGGCACCTTAGCTATGCAGTTAATCAGCCAAGCAATACCATAGCTACTTTAAACATTTAGTAAATACATTTGTGGCTTTGTTTTAAATTTGAATACTAAGGTAAATACATATTCAATCCTTCCATTAGTTTTCATCACAAATAGATTGTTGCTCAGAATAGAAGCTTTAGCATTTTGTTAAAAGGTAGTTCATTTAGTTTTTAAGTTCTTTTGTTTAAAATATTCACAAATGTATGTTTTGTTAACAGATGACTTTTTGGGGGAAAGAAAAAGATTTCCAATATATTGGAAATATATCTATTGCTGGGCCTAGCAGTTAAGGGTCAAACACGATCAGACACACCATTCCTTGAAATCAATTTCAAAAACACATTTTGTGACATTCTGAGATAATTGGCCAATTATAAGCAAAAGAGCTCAGTGCCAAAGTAACTTCCTTAGGAAATGCACCTGAAAATAGTTACTGATGAATAGTGAATGGAGCAATTTTAAACTTGAAATGGATTTTTCAGTTGCTCAAGTCCCACAAAGAAAAGGTGGTTTTCATAGATCTAAACCCCTGTACTTTTTCGCAAATATAAGGATCTGTAAAATACCTTACCCACTTATCTGAGGTAAACAAATACTTTCCGACCAATCTAGCAAATTGTTAAATGCAGTAATGTAGATCCAATATTCCTAACTGTGACGTGAACATTGGTGGAACCTGATCTTATCACACTTGTATGGGTTTTGCACACACTATTTACAGGAAGTCTCATTCCAGTCATTAATGTGTTCTTGGTAGTGTGGTTGAGTTGCTATTTGACTTAATTTTTTTTAAGGTGAACAATATTTTCTGCATTTTTCCTTAAATATTTAGGACAGGAAACATTCATATTAACAACCTGATTCCAGTATGTAGTTTTGGAACTAAGCAGAATTGCATTATATATCCCACACTTGCGTTTTTAATTGTGACAAAATATCCAAGAATGTTGCTGCAATTATTACATAATCATTCCTTATTTGGTGAAATGTAGTTCATATTGCAAAAAGAACCAATATTAATTATTATTGGGATTCAATATTTCAATACTCATGTTGAGATTCATCATGAATTTTTCAAAACAACCATAAAAGCTTACACATTAGAATATGTATAGTTTAAGTTTCATTGCAATCTATATAAAGATATGGATCAGAATTCCAGATCCAACCTTAAAACAAAATAACTTTTGTTCAAGCTTTTTCTTGTTGATGAATATGAAACCAAATAAATTTTCCACAGCCTGGTTTGATTTTCTCTTGAAATCACAATAGGGTTGTGATATTTTGTGCATCCTTGAAATTGTAATTCATATATAAGTAATTAATCATTAATAATACAAGATGTATTATACAATAATACATCTTGCATTATATATAATAATACAAGATGACATTCAAGAACATACAGGTAAATGTAGAGTATGCTACAAAATTAAAATAAATTTATTTTTCCTGCATTTGATCTCCTTTAT
>JARFYF010000017.1:23832289-23844468 GCA_030265395.1 Rhina ancylostomus | reverse complement strand
TGCCCCCAGAACACTCAACACATAGTGAAATGCATCTTTGCGTATCGATATACATGTGACTAATAAAGAAATTATCTTATTGTAGAATCAAATTCATAAATGTCGTATCATGTACCTTGATGAACTTTAGCTACTGGATTTTTATTTTAGATGATAAACTGATGTGACGTATAGTTTCCTAGTGTTTTATGTAGATTAGATTTGATTTGAAACTATTTATATGCAGCGCCTGTGTCTCTAACTGGTATATCCTATATGTATTGGGAGCAATCTCAAAACAATTCCTGAAGGTTTGCTTCCATTTTTTTTAAATAAATGTCCCAGGCATCCTCAGCTCTTTTAAATTATAGTTGACATTATACTAGACTTGAACTCAATTTAGTATTGAGCAGAAGGATGTAATTTCATGCTCAGCCTCAATACTAAATCAGTATCTTATTGTCTCTCTCCTATTCAAAAATGAATGTATAATTAACCCCTGACTTTTCTTCAATTTTCACTAATTATTACCCTGACTTTTTCTTCAAGATTTATTAGAGCATTTTAATGTATATCTGGCCTAGGAAATGATGGGCTGAATGGCCTAAAATGCTGCAAATTTTCATGAATCTATCGATTAGGATTTCTAAATTATCTGTAATGTTCTGCTTGACATTCAAATCCATTAGTATCAATTTACTTCTTTAGAAATCAACCAGGAACAATTGTTTAATTACATCTTGCAAACAGATTCAGTTTTACATGTCTCATTTCAGTCTACCCTTTTTCCACTAAAACCCTTTTCACAAATTGTCTTTTCAGATGTTGCATATTTTGTAGATGGGAAGTAATGGCCAGACATTAAATCATGTGAGCATTTTTACAGTTTATCCATTTGAATATTAAATCTTTTATAATTATCTCTGTAAATTTATATGAAGGGTTTTTCCACAAAAGTGGATTTCACTCACATGAAGTCCTGCACTTAGAAATATAGGAACCTTGGTGATCTGGAAATTAGATGAAGTCATCTGTTTCTAGGCATTGAAATGGTGTCAAGTTGTCCAATGTGCAGAGCAGTGTGCATGCACAGATTCCATGCTGGTGTGCAAAGTCCTTTGTAATGGTATAAATATTAAAAGAATTGTCCATGTCCTTTGTGTATGCACCCTGCAGGTAAGGGGTTTAGTGGTTGCTTTAGCCCCACTTTGCAAAATCATATAGCTCTGACAGCATCCTGTGGCAGGCCAATAGCATTCAGAAAGACCAGATCTATGTATTATCTACCCAGTGGTTTCTAAAGGAACAACAGTGAGCCATGGTTATGTGTGGCGCCAAGAAACTTGTCTCTGCCTCACATTAAAACCTAGGCCATGCTAGCCATTACTTCCACATCACACCTCCCCCACCCCACTGCAATTCCTTTCATCACTACCTTCTTCCTTTCACCACTTGTTCCCTTCTTCTCAATCCCAGTCATCCTCATTCTCAACCTCCTTCTCTTGATCACTTTTGCCCTCCTAGTATCTATTCCCTAACAAGATTTTAAACTCACAATGGGATAAACATGATTAAAAAGTGAACATTTTAATAAAAGTAATCAATAACAAATGAAACAAAATGAAGCAAGAATGGAACCAGATCCAAGGGTTCTGTGGATGGGAATGGCCAAAGACTCAGGGTAGTAAGAAGGTCGAGGGTCAAAGCCTTGAAATGGGAGGTGGTGCCCAGAGAGCTGGGTCTTGATCAGAGAGATATTGCAAGTTTGGCAGCAGGAAAGCATATCTGTTCCAAAAGTGGCCAACAATAGGTGCTCTTTCGAACAAGGTAGCCAATTTCCCATTTGGACAGGGATTAACCTCTTCCAGAAATCATGTTATCTGCACTAGGGTATATTGTACCAAAAGTACACAATTGAATTTCTAGTATGACTTGATTTAATTCTGATAATTTAACCATTTATCACTAAATACTGACCATTTCAGAGATCACTGACTAGTTAGTTCCTGGTCTCAGCTGGATCATCGGGAAAAGCTTTAAAAACAATGAAGGAGGAAGCAATAGTTAAACCTAGTGAGGTAGCTGGTTATGAAATAGACCTGTATTCCAGTCTGAAAATAGTGGGTTTCAGAAGCTGAGACTGAAAAAAAATACACTGCTATCTGTATTAATTTCTTGCTGTCAGCCCTTAGGATGTTCCCAGTTGGAAAGTGGTGCAAAATATACAATTTTGAAAAGAGTTGCTCCACAATGTTCAACATATCCATTCAAGGTTTTTCCTACTCTTCTCTGCCTTTGCCACTCACACAAACATCTTTCTATAACCAAAGACATACAAAGATATTCCTTTTCTATACATTGAGCAATTCTAGTTCATAACCAGCTACCTCTCAAGGTAGACAAAGATCTGCCCTGACCTACTGCTTTGATTATTCTTTCTTCCTTGTTTTTTGTTTTTTCTTTAAAGCTTTTTCCTGATGAGCCAGCTGAGATCAGAAACTAACTAGCTGGTGATCTCTAATAATTTAACCATTTATCATGAAGTACTGACATGTACCACACTGTTCATTGGCAAAAGAAACAGAAGACAATAACTTGCATCAATTCTCATTGAAGAGAAGAATTACTATGACAATGAGGCCAGACAGTTTGATTTGTAACTGGAAACCCCTAACTTTATTGTTTTTGTTACACATCCACAATGCTTTATTGATCTCATGGTATGCAATATTCTTATCACTTCAATAAATCCTGTTCCATTTAAAGAGACACTAGCCTAGAAATTAGATCATGCTGTGTCAAAATTTGTTTTAAGCATATAAAAATTGATTTTACCTGGAATAGATTATACTAGCAATCCCCATTTCAGCCAGACCTATCATAAATAGGATCTCAATGCTTCACATGCAACTGTTGTAGGGAAATCTCATTCAAATGAGAGAACCTTGTATTATTTGTTACCTTTATGATGTCCTGTCTCCAAAGTCCCCAAGCTTCCTCTTTAAATAGACACTCTCCTGCTATTGGAGGACCTGACTGGTCAGCTTTGGAACTTGTAATGGGCTTTTCAGATACCTTTCAAAGTCCATTGTGTGTGCTTAATCCAATAGTGAGTGTTTTCTTCAACATTGATGTTATAAAGTGCCATAAAAATAGGCTGGATTGGAGAAATATTCTGGTCTGCTGACACCTGGCACAACATCTTGCCTCTTGCTAGGCAACTTCTCTTCTTCCAGAATTATGTAGAACGGAAGCTTGTTCTAGCTGCTGAATCATAGGTTGTTGTGGGGTAGGGATCCGATAATATTTAGGCTAGCTATGATGGACAATATTTTTGTGTAAGGCATGCTTTAGTGGGGCCTTTTAAAGAAAAATTGCTTTCAAAGCCAGAAATTGCAATCTCAGACTATGTTTTACCAACCCTTGAGCATAGCATAAATCTGCGCCAGTGATAATTCCCAGAAATTGCTCAGCTCTGGCTTTTATGCTGAAACTAACCAATATGTAAGGAGCCAGGCAACAGAGTTTCAATGGACATAAATTTACAAACATTGCACAGATATTTGAAAAAATGTGTAATAATGTTTTGAGAAAAATTATTATACCCCATGTAAACTCAAACTTGCTTGAAAAAGAATAAGTGGAACTCTACAGTTTGGGCTAATTGCTCTGAAACTTCCCAATAACTCTTGGCCAGTACCTCACAGTTATTTATTATTTGCATAGTTCATTGCTATAATAATTTCTGACAATGTAATCTAATGAAAACAAGATTTTGAATATGGTGATGTTGACAGTGTTATCAGTGATCATTAGAACAATTCTAGGACTGAGCACAATTTTATAGATGATACATCATTAACCATGTTAGCTTTAACCCTGCATCATACATTTTATGCACTGAAATGATACATTTTTTTCCTTTCTCTTTCAGATGTCTGTGGCAATAATGATGGAAGATCTGCAGTTTGCCCGAAAGAGATATCCATCTCCTTTTATGATGAGCTTTAAATTGATTCAGTCATATTTGGCTTGCAGAAAGTTGTTACAGTTCATCAGGAATAACTGGCCATGCCTCTGAAGGAAACTAGAGTAATTTAGTACCAAGACGATAACAAGCTCCTGTTTTTGGTTTTGATATCATGACGGGAGACACACAGCATGTTTATGCAATTAAAGATTCGGACACTGATCCCAAACAGCAGCCAAAGGAGGGTGGCTTTGAACATTTCAGTGAAAAAGATCTTGGAAAATTAAACAGCACCAACACCAGTGGGTCTGAAAGCTGCAAGACTGTGCTGAATAGTGATTCCTTGAATACTTCTCATCCCCACAGAAAGAACAAGGATAGCTATAACCAGCGAGAGGCTGTAATTAGGCCACAGCAAGCTGGAAGAATTGACTTTAAGTCACTTCAGAGCAAACCAAAGTTTTCAAGTGAACAAACATGGTCTTCATCTAACAGTTCAAGTTGTAAAAGTAGTCCACAGTCACCTACTGGGAAAAGCAAAGGAAAAGAGAAAAACAAAAGATATGGAAAAGGGCCACATCATCTTTATAAACTTAGTATTAACTCCCGTTCCAACCCCACTATTGGAATTGCCTACCCACAGCAAAAGATTACATCAGCAAAGAAACTAGAAGGAAACAAGGAACTTGTAACCGGGAGCTATCGTTTCAATGTACCCAGTATACCTGAAAGAGAGGCAGAGCTCCAACAGGAGGATCTCAGCTACAGCAGACGCTTTCAGGAGGACTCCGCAAGCCATACTTCCACAAGTTATACCTCACACACTACAAGTCAAAACCAAGGATCAAAAACACATTCACAGGTAAATGCTAATGTTTCTAGAGATAACACCAACTTCAATGGCCAACTACAATATCCAGAAATCCATGGAAATACGAATAATTCTAATATTTCACCCTTTTCAATGGATTGGCATTCTCCAGACAAGACATTTGCAGGTAATAACTATGGAATGTCCCCTCGGAAACAGAGCACTTTTCCTGTAGCGGCAGAAAGCAGCAAGTCTAATGCACAGGGCTTTAGATCAACTCTATTTCCATATCCACTCCCACAATTGCATGAAGTAGCTGCTGATCCATTTAACAATGAACACAGTAGTCAATGCCACTTTCAACAAGATTACTTAGATGTCCCACTGCCTAATACCCAGGTAGCACATAATGGTTTTGTCTTCCAGCTTTCAGCTGATGGACATGAGGGAAGATTAAGCAATGGACAATATGGCACTTCATCAGATGGTAGAAGCTACACACAGCCTTCCCACCAAACTCAGTTTTTGCGTCCATCCAATCAAGGTACTTCACATCGTGTACCTCATTACAAAGGAAGAGCAGAGCATCCAAGTGAAATGAATGGTGCTATATCTTCCACTGGTGCTGTATCTTCCTCTGGTGCTGTTTCATCTAATGGTGCTATATCTTCAGTTGGTGCTATCGAGCAAAATCGGAATACTTTCCAAGAAAACCAAACTGTTTGTACATCAGACACATTTAATTTGCACAATAATGGTGTTGGATATGTATCTATGAACAAAAAGTGCTCATCTTTAAAAGATGACCGAGGCACTGAAAGAATGGACACTCAGGGAAAATCCCTGAGAAGGAGCATAACACAGAGTTCTTTAACCCAAATGCACTTTCAGGATAAAGTTTACGATGGTTCTTCCAACAGCAATGTTCCTGATAGTTTAGTGCCTTTTGATAAAAACATTTCAAACAAAATTCACAGTCAACCCAGGGTACCACAGGTTTGGGAAGGAAACAGAATGTTTCCTACAAAGGACCACAGTTCTGCACCTTACTCTTCTTCACTTGCAAACCAATTTTCATATCCATGTCAATCTGTTACTAATTTATCACATGCTGACCAAAAACAGCATGTTCCAAGAAATGGTGCTTCCAGGTTGCCATGGCAACAAATTCACCTTACATCTGCAATGCCAAACCAAAATAGAATTGAACTTTCTAGACAACTTACTAGTCAACAGCTTGCCTTTCCATTTGGAACCTCAGAGTGGCAAGAATATAAGAAAGCACAGAAAAATGCACCAGTCTGTAATCCAGCAGTTTTTCGGAATAAACACCATGTCAACAATGAGGAACTTCAAAATAGTAGAAATAATAGGAATGGCCAGAACTGTAACACAGCTACTGCTTTTGCATTTCAAAGTGGCCTAGACAATACTAGTACTTCACTCTGTGATTCAAGAAATGCAAATACATTCTGTGACCTGAACCCTATTGTCTCAGCATCTACAAGAAGCACTAGTCATGGAACACTTACAATGCCCAAAGTTAATAATATGCCAGGCTCTCCATATCAGTCTCCACCACCTTCACCAGCTCAAAACACTGGATCTACCAGCACATGCTCATCTCTTTCTCCAGTATCTACTGTGTATAGTGCCAACAGCCCTCTTAACACCAACTCAGAAGAAAGTCATACACCCACTGTAACAACGGCATCCAATTTCTATCATCAGCTCTCCCACACTAAGGAAGGGAAAAACTTCAGTTCATCTGAACAGATCAATTCTAATCTTCTACACCATCATCAAGATCCCAGAGCATTCACATATTCCTCAGCTGATCATTCCAGGGGAAGTAAAGACAGTTTATTATATATCCAGGACAACTCATTTTCACAAAATACTAAAATGAATGGATGTACAAATAGCTTTGATACAGAATCACAATCTTTCTCAGAACAACAGTTTTTTGCTAATTCCCTTAGCAGTGCAAACCTTGACCAACTAGATGTGCTGCTTACATGCAAGCAGTGTGATCAAAATTTTAATAACGTTGCTTCATTTCTTGATCACCGCCAGTACTGTGGACTTCATTCAGGTTCTCACACAGAGCTGCATGATCCAACCAGAGTTGCAGAAACCAGAAGGCTCCATGCAGAATCAGCAAAAGGAACCGTTCTTCATTCAACCCGAGGTGGTGCTGATCCACATCAGTCTTTGCTTTGCTTAAGCAAATCCTGTGACTTGTTATTAGATAGCGAGGGTGCAGTTGATCCAAAAGATGATCCCTTTAAACTTAATATTTTCAGTGGAACAGGATCTGGTTCGGTTTTGCTAACAGCTTCTGATTTAGAGATTGATGACGCAAAACTCGATAGCTTAATAAATGAGACTCTGAATGGTCTCGATTATCAATCTGATAATGCTGAAATTGACAGCAGCTTCATTGAAGCTTTTGCAGATGATGAACTTTCTTCAACAAAAATTGCAGGAAATGGGGCAGCTTTTAAGGTGAAAGACTGCATGCCACTGGAAAACAAAGTTGTTACCAAACTTACAGAAACAGAAGATAAACAAGCTGTGCAGATAAAGACTATATACAAAAATAGAAAAAATGATAGACATATACAAAGAAAGGAAAGAAGCAAGCAACATAACAGGAAAAGTGAGAAAAAAGATTCAACAACTGCCATCTTATCCAAGTCATATTCCAAACAGATGGATAAATTCAGTGCTAAAAATTTCTCTCATGAGGGTTCTTTTGACTCCTTTAAATACCCCAAACCTAGTACAAAACTCATGAAGCTAAAGGGGGGAAGAAAGCTTGATACTGACACTGCACTTCATCGCAGAATAAGTGAGGTTTTATCTCAGCCAGCACAAAGTGTGAGAAGGAAGTCTGAAAGAGACAAGCACAAACGTAACAGTGAAATCCGGGATACTATTCACTCAACACCTTTAAAAATTGTAACTGTAAACAGCAACTCCAAGCTACACAGGCCTGCTTTAAGAGATATTAAGAAAAAAAAATCAAGCAACAGAACTTGGAGCAAAGAATTGATTCATAAGATTGTACAGCAAAAGAACAAACTACACAAATTACATGTGAAAAGCAATAAGAATTTGCAGGTTTCCCTAGTGAGCGAGCAGTTGCTGCCACATCAACACAACAGTAAGTTGGGAGAATATGACTATGTTTCAGATTCAGATCAAGAAACAGAACCTCTCAGCAGCAAATATTTAGCTCCATGCTTAAGTCAACTAGCGAAATATAGCATCACAAGAGAACACAAAACCAAGTGTGGAAGAGTTGAGGCTGAAGAATCCTGGAGATATATAAAAATCAAGAAAACTCCAGAACGCAGCATGGAAACAGAGAGCCACAATCGAGCAAAGAGATACCATAGCAGTAGGTTCAGAAGGAGAAGCAGCCAATCTTCTACCAGCAGTGAATACAGCAACATTACCAGTAGTTCAAGTGAAAATACCAACAGCCCAATTAGTATAGAACGAACAGATTCAGATACTGAGAAAGACAAAAATACTACCAAGAGTAAACATTCTACTTTTATTTCAATTAATGATCATACATTTAATGCTGAACGCATAGGACCAGATACACTGATTCGTAAATCAGCAAGAACTGCAAAAGACAGTTCTATTAACCAAACAGTTTTTTCAAGAACCACAAAAGAACTTAGTTCAGCAAAATGTTTATTTTCAGGAAGAGGGTCTCAGAGTTCCAGCCATACCATGATGCATTTAGATTACCACAGTGAGTCACAAAAAATGGAGCTGGAGGACCAGTGCACAGTAGGTTCTAACCCAAGTCATGTTGAGCATAATTATGGTGAAAAGAGACTACAGACCTGCGAGTCCTATGAGAAAGATATTGCAACTACAAGTGATAATTCTGTAAAACCAAGTACTGAATTAACTTTTGATCAGAGAGTTATAGAAAAACTGTCTTCTTGTGAAAATAGCATTGCTGAATATCCTACTGCCAGTGTAAATCAAAACAATTCACCACATACCACAGAGCTGACTACAGACATGAAAGATGAACTAACAGATGCAGGCAACAAAATGAAAGACAGTCTTGTTGGATCGACAGTTGCCTATAAGCAAAATGCTGGGTGTTTTCATGATAACTCATCTGCATTTAATATTCAAGTTTATGATGATACAGCTCAGAACAGCGTGAACAGGATTTACAGTGGGCACAAAGATTTAGGAAATCATCATGTGGATACCTTCTCAGAATCTCTGCCTAGTGGTTCATCACATCTGGAAGATATTTTTTTCTGTCAAAATGAGAGTAGTTACAATTATTTACAGAAGAATCATGTCAAAAGATTCATAAATGCATATCCAAGAGAAAAATGCCAGACTAAAATTAAGTCTCCAGTTTCCTTTCATACAGCAGGAATATTTGGAGACATTCCCATATCAAATTTTAATAGTCAGCTTTACACAGACACTTTGATCAACAAAGAAAACTATTATGCATTTTCTTGCAATGGTGATAAAGAAGGCAATGGGACAGCTTTTCATCTGCAATATCCATCATTTCTGGAGCACAAAGACTGGAACTTGTTGCCAGACATGACCACAATTTTACCAGAGGAGATTTCACATTTTGGAGATCTCTCTATACAACCAGCACAAATTAAGAAATTTGCCCATACAACAGGGCCACCTCCTATTGCAACTCCACCCCTTCTGCCTGAAAAGGTTGCTGAACAAAATGGTTCCTTCACAGCTGCCTTATCAGATGATGATTTTGAAATAAAAAGATTGGTGACAGAGTTAGAAAATCAGCTTCAGGCACCTCAAAGGCATAATGAAACTACTATTGCCCAAGTAAGTACTGAAGAATATATGAACATAAGTTTAAAAGATCAAATTAGTCCACCTACATCTCTGCCTCTTGAACAAGATAAAGGTTCTAGGGAGAATGGACACACTTCAAATCACTACAACAATGGAAATACTGATATACACACATCAGAATATGGTGAAGGCACAATATTGAATAGCCCTAAAGTTGAACATTCAAGTACTGCTGGGAGTATTGGAGAAAACGAAGGTATGTGGACTTGTCCCTTCCAGCTTGTGTCATTGGATGCTGAGCCAGATTTTCAAACATCTGAAAAAGTTCGTGAACATCTAAGTTCTTCACCCAAGGACAATCAATCCCATTATCAAATTCGTCTTAAGGACTCAGAAAACAGAAAAGACGATGAACAAAAACATGATAATCAAGAAGAAAGTGGAGTTTCCCCTGAGAGTTACTCAGAAAAAACAGAGGAAAAGCTGGAGAACCAATATTACACAGAAAATCTAATGGCAAATCTTGCAATAATGTCAGGCACTGTATTAGGTAAAAATGCATTACAACAGAGTTCACACAGAGAGCAGGGATGTCAGACTCTGAACAAGAGTACAGACCATGAGAAATCATTTAACTTGTCTCCCCAGTATGGATCCTCTGAATGTCTTGTTGCAGAGGAACAATCAGAGCATGAATGTGATGCAGCCTTATTCACATTTGAAAACACTGCACCTTCATCTTGTGTGAACACAGTTGCCTGCAATAAAGAAAATAATTTCAGTTTTGTTCCTGTTGATCATTCACAAGAGGAACAATTTGTAAAGCATCAACAGCCAAGTACATCTGACAACCAATCAAGTAGAAAAACTGAAATATCTGCCTTTCTATCAGAACCTGAAGAAGCCGATCAATCACTTATCGTAACAAGTCAAATTATTTCTTCCGAGAGATCTCCAAAGACAAAATATAAAGAAAGGATAAATGATAACATCAGTCCTTCATATGTTGCAATAAGCTCTATTGAACAACATAGCAGTGCAAAGAACATTGCACAGGATTTAACTACAAATCCCCTACAGCAACTTCAGCTCTTTGTTGCTCGAACAGCACAATGCAATGAAGAATTAATGATGATCCCTTGTTATCCTGTCTCAACCATTCCAACAAACCATTCTTCAAATTGTAATGCCAATTCTGAGCAAAATGAAGACGTTTTAAACAGTACTCAAAATGTGGAAGCCACCATTAATCCAATAGACAAGACTTCATCATTGCAAAGCATGTGCAAAAATAAATGCCAAATCATGGATGCTGATGCAAATGCTCAGGGTCAGGGTATTTTGTCAAGGGTGCCTAAAGATATTGCTGAAACTATGACTGAAAATATTAAAGTAAATTCTAGCCCATGGGAACCTGATAAAATGTGCAATGGAAATGCTAATAATGAAGAAAACTTTGAGATTTCAGATCAGATTGTAACATCACAGATCTCTTTACCCAAACATATAAAGAAAACTACACAATCCAAAGATGGTGTCATTGGCAGTTCTGAGTTCACAAAGAACCAGTGCAGCTTGTTATCATTAAATGGGATGAACGAAAACCCAGCAACAATTGAGGCAAAGGATTTCATTGAAATTACAGACATTTCTCAAAATGCCACTCAAAGCTCTGTGTCATTGGTTTTTAATCAACAGGAGAAAGCAGAAGAAATAACTTCTAGTGGTTTCAGTAGTGACTTTAACCAGCAAACAGAAAGAAAAACCAAACAGTGTTTGGATAATTTGGAAGAAACCTCGCAGCCTGATCAATCAAATTGTCCTTTGTCTCAGTCATTTTCTGATGAAAATAACTGCAATGAGAAACCTTTGGTCAAACATTTAACCATAGATGGCATTTCTCAGTGCAAAGCTTCATTAGATATTACTGACCCAATGCAAAAGCTAAAATTTAAGGTCTGTACAAATGACATATTGCCTGCCATTGATGAAAATTTAAATTCTAGCAGAAATGACCACAGGTCTGGAGATTGTTGTTGTACACCATCCTCTGAAATAGAGAGAGTATGTTCGTGCAGAGAAAGCATTTCAGAAGAACTGCCTCTCACCTTTCCAGGTAATTATTCCAATGTCACACCTGTGCACATTGATAAATGCAAGCAGCAAGAACTATCGAACAGTTCTAAAGATGACTTTATTCCAACAAGTGATGGGTGTAAAGAATCATTGTCATTTCTACATCTGCCCTTCAGTGCTCAAAATACAAAGAAAAAATCCCTTGGCTGTATAACTAAACCTCAGGAAAATGCAACTGAACATAATTTGGAGTATAAAGTAACAGAAAAGCAAATTTACGACGGTCACTCAGCTTTAAAAGCTGTCTCTACATGCGAAAGTATTCCTGATATGCTGTTATCTAAAAGAAGTGAGGAATTGTGTACTAATATAACAACCAGTGAAAATGCAGCAAAGGATTCCAATGAAAATACAGATGACCATAGATCACTTTTGGGGAAAGATACCATAGATATCGATAATAGATTTTTTGAACAAACTGCATCATTGCTTACCAATATACCCATTTACCTG
>JARFYF010000017.1:23754206-23766651 GCA_030265395.1 Rhina ancylostomus | reverse complement strand
AAATTGAACAAGTAATCATGTTGCAACTGCAGTATGCATAGGAGTCCTGCCAGAAACTGTATTCACTGGAAAATCAGTTTCCAACAACTAATCCTTTCTGGGGGCAATGAAGGAGGCAGTGAATGGTTGGGGGGAATGGAGCAGAGGGGGAGGGGAGACAAGTCTGGTGGGGGACACTGATCATAAATTAGTTTTAGCTAATCTTTCTCTTCTTTAAAAGTAATCCAATTACATAACAACAATTTATTTGAATGATAAAATTAAAAAATAGGAAAATTGTTCCCTATGTCAAGATCATTCTGTAACGCAAAGATGACACTGGCTTCTTTCTCTATTACTAACTTAAACCTCTTCTCTGTTTCCACTATCCTCACTTTCAACAATACTTGCAGTCTATATTTCAGAACATTTAGTTAGCTACAACCATCATCTTACCTTGGAATATCAAGCTAAACTTCCCATAAGGTTCTCCCTGTCTTCATTTTTTAATTGTACCTTCTCTAGCTTCTTTTCTAAATGATATCTGAATACTGCTTTTGCATTGTCTGATGAACTGTCTGAGAAATTGTCCTGGATAACCCCTAATTGCTTACAGCTAACACAAAGGCATGATTCTGTGGATGCTGAACATGTTAAATAGTAACCAATGTTGGAAAATAAAAGTCATTGACCTTAAAACATTGCGTTTCTCTTTCCACAGATGCTGCATGACTTGCTAAGCACCTCCAGCATTTTGTGTGTTTATTCCTACAGTTAACGGTTACGAATGCCAAGACCATAAACTTTAAAACCTTGTCAAAGATTCCATCTTTTTTCCAATCTATTGAATAAATCTGATTGCAGCTTGAGCATTCCTTTTGAATCCCAAGCTGATCTTCTGACCTCAGAGCCTCTCCATCACAAGAACTAGCTCCTTCCACCTCTGTAATCTCTATTGCTTCCAGTTCCGCATAAACCCATTTGCTAGTGATATTTTTATCGATGCTCTTCTCACCTCCAGACTCCACAATTACAATGCTCCCATGGCTGCCCCGCTATTCTCCACCATCTATTAACAAGTTCATCTAAAACTCCTCCCCAAATTGTGACCCATGCTCACTAACCTTCAGAGACTCTCAGTTCACTACCTTCTGGATTTTAAAATTCTCATCTACCTTCTCCAGCTACCAAGGTCTGCCCTCCCCACCTTATTAAATGCCAGCTACAGGTCCCCCCCGCCGCCCCCCAGTTACAAACACCCGACTTATGGACTCCCTGTTCATATGAGTGTTTGAGAGATGGGCGGGATGGATTTACCTACTGCTGCAGGCACATTCTGCCAGGTGAGAACGGGCATTTCTGCAACAATGGAGGGCTGGGTTAAGCTGAGCAGAGCTGGGAACACTGAGCAGGCTCACTCACTCACTCATTGAGTCAATACGGCCGGCTGTGGCTGCTCTTCCCACACCTGCTTGCTTTCCCAACACAGCTGCTTCTGTGATCCTCACCCACACACTGTTGTTGTTCTTTTCTAACTCACAAACAGTATGGGTCACAAACAGTTCTCAGGAACAGAATCCTGTAGTAACCTGTTAAATGCCTGTATGAAATTGGGCTTCAAGTTACCTTATTCCCCAGCTTGCTAATGGAGTCTCTAATAATGCCAGGTACAAATAGTCACTGTGATTGTAGATATTATTAATAATACTTATAATGATTCAAGGTTATTGCCCAGTGTGTTTCTACTTCCTCCAGATGGGTTCGATACACTCATCATTTTATGTTTGTTTTGAGCTATGACTTGACAAAATATCCCTAATTTTTATTTGGAACTCATTTTGATTGTTGCTTCTTCTGCTACTATAATTAAGGAGTTGTTGTCACACTGCCTCAGTATTTCTCCACACCAAGCACCAGTGAGACATTTTATAGATCAAATGGACACTGGTCTAGGTAAAATAATAGTTATACCAGGATCAAACTGTGGACAGAAATTTTATACTATTGTTAAGATGCATGGAAGAGGAGAATATAGCCCTTAATAACAAAACACAATATTTTCACTCAATTTTCCACATACTTGCAATAAAAGGGCAGCAGAGAGTTACAGCTCATAGAACTGCTGTCTCACAGCTCCAGAGACTTGGGTTTGATCCTGACCTTCAGTGCTGTCTGTGTGGGAGTTTACATTTTGTCCCTGTGACTATGTGGGTTTCTTCCTGGTGCTTCAGTTTCCTCCAACATTTCAATGGCACACTGGTTGGGCGGTGAATTGGTCACTGTAAATTGCCTCTAATGTGTAGGCGTGTGGTAGAATCGGGGGGGAGTTAATGCGAATGTGGGGGAAATAAAATGGGATTGGTGTAGAATTTGTGTAAATGGCTGGTTAATGTTCGGTGCAGAAGATGGTTGGAATGGCCTGTCGTCGAGTAACTCATGACTAAAACTGAATGGCTCACTTGCAAATTAGTAAAGCTTCAAAAGCAAAGAATGCACAAAAAGATTTTGTGTAGGGAATTAAACCTAGCATAACTGTGAAGATCCACATGAAGGTAGCATTACTTTGTTGTTACCTATGATTTTATATACAGAGACTATGATGGAAGAATAGGCTAAGCATCCCCAACCCCCATCATCTTCCATGCACCCTCAAATGAACACCCACAAATGAGTTATTGGAATTTCTGCACTCCTTCCTTCACCATGTGCACCAATACAAAACAGCTTTCCAATGACATGTTAAAGAGGCCTTTCTATGTAAACTAATTGATCTTTTCATCAATGGCATCTGGAGGGAGCATAAAATCACAAAGGCATCAGCAACAGTGAAAAGATTTTCATGGACTAAAAACAACATTCATGCCACTCCTGCCACTTCAAAAATAATTCAAGAATTTAGCTTTTTGGGTTTCAATGAGGCTTTCAGCAGTCTTTAAGAATTGCTAATTAACAGTTTCTCTGTACATCTCCACTGAAAAGACACAGTGCACAGTACCCAGTGGAACCCGAACATTGTATTGGAGACCTACATAGGACATTGAACCCAGAACTGCAAGGGCTAAGGACCTTGATTTTGGCTGGTGACTATATAAAGGACTGCATCAAAATGGCAGGGGATTATATATTAGGCTAATCTGTACATCCTGCCATTTTCTGCTCAAAATGTATCAGGTTGTACAACCCCACATTAAATTGTTTCCTACTTTCCCATACTACTAACTTATCAAAGCCCTCAAGGCCTTTAGAATTCTCATTCCAAAAAAAAACTTACTATTACATTGCTGACCCATCCTCTACATTTGTAGTGTCAGAAATGATGTAATTCTGAATTTCCAATAGATCCATCTACATGATACATGAATGAGAAATTTAAGCAACAGAGAAGTCTATAGACAAGTACAACCAAACACACCCTCTTGGCAACACAGGGGACATTTTATGTGGAAGTTAAATATTCTTAAAATAGGAAATGTCAAATCTGTATTGTAAAGTTAATTTAAAATCTTACCTGGTTGATTTCTGTTTACAAGAGAGGAAGATTGGTGAAAGTGCCAGTGATAAGGGAATGATATAAGATCAAGCAATGAACTGTGCAATAGTGTTGGATTGTTTGGCTGGCAGTGTAACAGGGTAGCTAATTAAGCAAGGATGACATTTGTAAAATACTCATTTCATGATCTCGTTTTTCTTGGCTTCATTCCAGTATCATTGTTTATCTAACAACATTATAGTCATCAATGAGCTTTTTGGAAGGATAGCAGTTAAATCATATAAGTATGATGATGTTCAAAGGTTGTTTAAAATGTAACTCTCCAAAATGAAAGGATAAAATACTGCAACAGAATGCGATTTAACTTTATTGTGAAAGGCAGTCATTTCTAGCACTATATGTCTAAATTGATGCATCATAGATGCAAAGCTGAAATATATGTTGAAATGGAAACCTCTATTAACAACCATGTAAAATAAGTCTATAAGTGAATGTACAATTAGTGCATTTCCCTGCCTTCTAGCATTCTTGAGCACCAGGAAAATATCTGAAAAGTTGGATGAGTAATAATGGCATCAAAAATTTTGCTTAAAATAATACAGCGAGTTTAAACTTTCGCAGTGCACATATGGAATCCACATTGATTTCTCCTCTCTCTCATCAGCTGCACACACCCCTAATATGTCTATGCTGTTCCTGAAACTCAGAATACCTTTATACAAGTATAAAGACATATGTGAATTAATACAGGTGGTGATTGCCTGTGTTTCAGAGAATAAGTGTCCCAGTTTATGTTGCAAACATAATTTGGCTGACACAGATTCTACTTTATAATTAGATTGTTACCCATAAACAGTTGTGTTAATTTTGATAGAAGACTTAAGTGGTAGCAATGATTGTGTGTAATGAATCCTTGGAGATCTAGTTATCACCTAGTAGCCATACAAATAACTCAGTTTGGATTGTCATGACATAGACATTTTGATGGAATGGGCAAGGAGTTAGTTGCTCAATTCTGGGATTATGTAGCCGATTATTGTAAATTTGTGATCACAGTGAATGCAGTTCAAAAATACAACCATGCACAATTGTAAGTCCAGTATAATTGAGCCATGTTTTTGACTGTTTTTGACCCAGTTCTTTACCAGGTTCACTGATCTCAGTACACAGTGTAACAAAGATGTCCTCCCATGCTGTTACCTTCGATCCCCACCCTTGAGCCATGGAGAATACTTATCACTGGGGTGTTTGGCCCTGATTGCCACTGAGTGATTAATGCCTCAGAAAACTTTGGTGGGGATGGCAAAAGGTTGGGAATGACCTCAAAAGTCCTTCTGCAAGACATATACTTTGAGGAACAAAGGGGAAAGAGCATGTCATTGGGACCAATTGGTGGCCTTTTCAAAGAACCAACATAGCCAGAATGGGCTGATTGACCTCTTCAAGACATACCATTCTATGACTCATTCTATAATTATGAAAAGGTGACTCGTAATTAACCGTACATTTCCTACTTTGAGTTCATTCTCTCTATAGCACCTTTTCTGAATTTTTTTAATTCATTCATTTTTTGCATGCAATGCCTAGATCCCTAGGAGATGAATAAATAAATTTCAGTTTTACCAGGGCTCAGTGCTGCCTTTATGTCAAGGGCAGTCACTCTCACCTCACCTGTGGAATCCAGCTCTTTGGTCAATGTTTAGACTGAGGTTGTGATGAGCTGAGTGGTCCTGGCAAAACCCAAATTGGGCATTAGTGTTTATTAGATATATCATGAAACAGTGACTTCCAATGACAAATCAAAAACAGCCTTAATTTTACATTATGCATGCAAAATTCAAATACTACAAAGAGTGCTGGCTTCAAATAGTTTGGTTTTCAATTTTTGGTTCCCTTTGAGAATGTTTTATTATTTGTTATCTTTGGCAAAATCAGGTAATTTTGGTTATTAAAAATCTTGATCCAAATATATCAGCTTATAATTTTTATAATATGTTTCAACTAAAGTGCTAATAACAATAAATAATGTTTGCACATAAAAAGATGTTTATTGTTGCCTATTTCTTTGCTATTCTTGGTACATGCCAATTAACCAATAATGTTGCTGACATATATATTCCATTATGTCCAGAAATTGATGTGATTGGCCAGTAGTATTTGCACAATATCTCCATTTTGAAAGCAAAATTCATGGTTGACATTATAAAATATATCTCAACACCATGCATAATCGGTGTAGAAAAATAAAAATAAATAAAATTTCCAGTAGGTTTTAGGGGTAAGTTTTTTTATAAACAGAAAAAAACTCAAGCCCTGTTTGTAGTGGCATTAAAATGAGCATTTTCATAGCTACCAGCATACAT
Organism: Rhina ancylostomus; assembly: GCA_030265395.1. Classification (NCBI taxonomy): domain Eukaryota; kingdom Metazoa; phylum Chordata; class Chondrichthyes; order Rhinopristiformes; family Rhinidae; genus Rhina; species Rhina ancylostomus. Next base: position 23,760,819 of record JARFYF010000017.1, on the reverse strand, counting down.
TCATAAAACCTTTAAAACCTCCTGCCATAGGTGTCTGATTTACATATTACATTTACCTTCAGTCTAAATCACCCAAGCACCATAAGTGCCAAAGGGAACAACATTTTGTTTAATTGGTAGTGGCAGCAATTCTATAGTTCATGACAGCAATAAATTATACCTGTGATAGAGAGTGTGTGAAATATTAATGGAAAGTGTTAATCATTAATTTTCTTGGTATCAATTAGATACGTCGAAGAAAAGTTCATTCCAAGATGACAGTGCTGAGTTCAGATTCTGGCACTGATGAATGTTCTAGAAATAATAATATTGCTTGTAGTTATTTTTAATTTTTTTATAGCTGCCTGTCATATAAACTATTTTACTGTGATTTTTGTTATTTTCCTTGGTCTACTTATTAATTAGAAGCAACGAGTAAACAAAACTTGAAATTGTTCTCAGCATTGTTAATAAAACAAAAATCAAGTTCAGAGATGTGATTTTCAGGGCTGTTGCTAAGCAGATTGAAACTATATTGTGTGTAAAACAAAATTCAAAAGCTATCTTTATAACTTTGAGACCTCTCCAGTGGCCAGCTGAGTGTGGCATTACAGTGATGCATCCTTCTTTGTCAGGATGATGGAGCCTGGGAAACTTACATGAAAAAAAAGGAAAAGGAAAGTCACGTTGAAAAAGATGGACTCCGTCCTCAGTCACATGTGTTACCCTGTTTTCAGAGTAAAAGGCATTCCAAGATCTGCCCTGATGTGGTTAGTCCTTTTATGACCTGGTTAGAGAATATAATGGGAAAAAAATGGATTCTAACCTGTAGTCAAGATTCATGTACATTAATTAAACTCATTATTAGGGTCACAAAAAATACTAAGCAAGATATGTTTATATTTGGTTTGTCAATTACTTAACAGTTCTATCATATAAAGTCTGGCCAATCTATTCTATAAATCATTATGTAATTTTCTAACCATATTTCCTCAGAGAAATGGAATACTTCCTTTCCCAAAATGAAAGGTGGCACTTTAACAGAAAAATACAGTGATAAGACCTTTATTAGTCACGTGTACATCGAAACACACAGTGAAATGCATCTTTTGCGTAAAGTGTTCTGGTGGCAGCCCACAAGTGTTGCCACACTTCCGGTGCCAACATAACATGCCCACAACTTCCTAACCCATACATCTTTGGAATGTGGGAGGAAACTGGAGCACCAGGAGGAACCCCACACAGACACGGGGAGAACGTACAAACTCCTTACAGACAGCAGCGGGAATTGAACCCAGGTCGCTGGCGCTGTAATAGCGTTACAGTTACCGCTACTCTACTGAGCATTTCAGTTTCACTTATGCTATGTCTTTTTACCCCATCACCAAGAGGTGTTGTGCAGTGTAAACTGTACACATGTTCTTCCCTTTTCGTTAACAGCAGAACATGTCTTATAATAACTACACTTTTTCCTAGCTACTTCATTGCTGAGGAGCTATGTAAGGACATTATGCAATCATTGGTGAACATTTTCACTTCTGACCCGACGTTGGAAGGAAGCTCAGTGATGACATGGGTGAAGAAGGAACTTCTGCCATAATGTCCTTGATATGTTATGATAGCCCTCTAATCACCATAGCCATCTTCCTATGTGCAAGGTATGACATCATCGATTGGAGCATTTTCCCCTTCGTTCTATTGCCAGTGCTTCATCGTTGTGGTCCTCCTTGAATCTTTTTCTCTAATTTCTTCCCACAACAGAGCTCAGAATAGTGAGTGTCTTTCGCAAATGTGGTGTCAGGCATGTGAATAATGTGACCTACCCAACAAAGTTAACTGAGAATAACTAGTTGGGAATGTTATTGTGGGAAATTATTCTGATGTTGGTTTGCTTATCCTTCCAGGGAATTTGGAGAAATTTTCAGAGAGAATATTGGTGGTATTTTTCCAGTGCCTTGAGATACCTATTATTTGTAGTCCAGGTCTCAGAAGTAACTAGGAGGTAGGAGGTGGCCCAATTATCCCAGCATTAATGCAGATTTGGGAGACCTTCTCACCATATCACTACTCAATAAGTGATGTAGAAGTACAATCTGTAGATTCACTGTGCACATGGTCTCCTGTCAGTGTGCCCCTCCTCTTCCCTATTCTCGAAGCTTCATCTACTCTCCAGTGTCCCTGATGTTTTGTCATCTGGCTTCAAAAGCAGCATTGTACTACAGTAAGAAATAAGAGGAGCAGGTCTTCTGGCTCCTTGAACTTGTCTCGCCATGCTATTAGATTCTAGCTGACCTCTCGTTTCAGTTCCACTTTCCTCTGTTCCCCATAATCCTCAGTTCTGATAAACCTCTAGCATTAAGACCATTCGTACCTGGACCAGACTAACAATGATGCAACAAACAACAAAGTGAAAGATCAGAAAAACAACCTCTGTGCAGGAAAAGTGAACTTTGGTACAATTCTACCAATAAACATAACTAGAAGTGAACTAGCAAACCTGCAAGTTTTGCAGGGATCCTTAAGAAAGACAATGGCTTTTGTGCCAACTAGCTTCATGTTGTGGTGAATGCAGATCAATGACCATCAAATATGCAGGTGGAGGATATATATATAGATATATATATTTATCTATATATATATATATATATATAAAATTTATCTCTTTGCTAATGTGCTTTCCTGCTTAGAGTATAACCTGCTTTATAATACATCTGGTGAGATATTCACAGTATATGCATGTTTCTTGCCTGCCATACCAGTGGTGAAAGTCCAGGCTCAATGGTTGCACTTCCATGTTCCACAATTGTAAGCAAAGTCTATGCTTGTGATTATTCCCTGACTAGTAAGGAAATGAGATGTTTGATCTTCCTGTGCTATATATAACTATTTCCTCCCTGGCAAATAGTCAATTTTCCAGTGAACTAATATGTAAGATCATCAAAACACATTAGCTAAGTTAACTGCTGCAGATTTATTGTATTTATTTGACACATTGTTGCATTGAAAAGCAGCAGTTGAGGTATTGTGTTGCTGAAGTTGTTAAAACTCATACTTGGCATAAGAGAATAATGAGTCCTACTATATATCTGCCCTAATCTGTACCTATCCAATGCTGAGTGTGATTACTCAAAGTGAAAAAATGTTCTATTCTCTACTGGTCATATCCTTTCCAAAGATAAAAACAAATTTCCATCAATGAAAATATAATTGTTTTCAACTATGTGAAAAACATACAACTTAAAGTTAATATTTATAGTGCTAAAGAAGCTTATTGTGTCATTATAACTGATGTAGTAATTAATAGTTAAAATGTTCTATTTATTGCATAGCTAAAGGTGAAAATTAAGTATGATGCATGAAAATATTCCAGGATATTTTCATTGGCACATCCTACCACATTTAATTTGTGGGAACTGTAGGTGGAAGTTGGAAATAATACCCTATTACAAAAGCAAAAGAATACTAATAACTTGCCATCATTGCATCACATTTAATTTATCCTGTTAGTGATTGGTCATTAGGTTTCAAATATTGGGCTAGAATTCATTGCTGGTGAGCTGTCAGTTCCATAGAAAATTGCAGTCTGTGTGTCAGTACATTCTGGACTTCTGTGTCTACTCATTGCATCTGGAATTACAAAACACACTAAAGGTCAGATGTGGCTGCATCTGACCTCTCATTCACCATTATGTCCAGCCACGTGTTGTAACTTGCTGGGGCGAGGGACCAGATACAATTTGTATCCAGTCCTACAGCTTTAAATGGGTGTATTTGGCCTGAACTTATTCATTTTAATGGAGTCACTCACCTTCATTAAAAAAAAGTTAGGTCTAGAAAGTGGACCCTCAGCAGCATTTGTTGATGCACAATTAGGGCTTTCTTTTACATTCAATGCATGAATTCAAGGAATAGCATTAACTTTGTTTAGAAACAGTGCCCCTTGCAGAACTAAAGTGTTTTCTTTCTTGCATTCATCCCCCACCCACGTAGAAAACTATTTCCAGATCCGATTCACACAGTTGGTCAAGCCATCACCGTGCATGACTCCCTCCTCCAGTTTTAATGGATTAAATTTTTGGGTGCAACCTATTTCTTTTGAAATTCACTCACATTTCAACCACTTTGCACCTTCATTCTGATTTAATGACACACTGCTGACATCATGACATCTGAATGGCCACCTGTATTAATCATGAAAGGCTGCTCAAATATCAAACTCACTCTGCTGAAACCCACAGTGTGTGACTGTTCCTGCACTTAACAGCTTGAATTCTTATGCAAAGGACCCTCAGTTGTTACATCAATGGGTGTGAGCTATTACTGTAAGCATTGATATTACTTAAGTGGGTTGGGGATCTTGCCTCAGGAAGCAAATACATGCTCAGTGAAGAAAACAAATTTCCAAGGAATCTCAGAAACACTATATCCTTTCTAGTCATCTCAGAAGAACAATGTTCTCGCAGGCTCAGGTTTAAAAAGACAGTTCTGATAGAGTTATGTAAATTGCTCAATGAAGATACTAAACTTTCATTCCAGAACTACGCTCTCCATGGAGGTCAACGTCTCTATGGAGGTCAAGGTTGCCATGGCTGTCAACTTCTTCACTATAAAATCAGTCCCAGTGGGTACAGCAGATCTCTGCCATGTCTACAAATATGCTGCTCCTGTCTGCATCAAAAAAATCACAGGCACTTTAATCATGGAAGGATAGCCTTATCTACTTTGATATCAATGAGGAAAAGATTACAACTTGAGCAGTAGGACTTGCATGTTCAGGGGAGAGCAGAGTTAGACATTGCAGAACATGAAGACCTACAGGGAGAGGAGAAGGAATCAGTGAAAGAGGCACAGGAGGAGGAATCCCTAGATGATCATCTTGGGGCATCATCTGCAAGCTGCAGATAGGAGAGATCATCACAAGGGTGAAAATTGACTTCTCTTTCAAGTGAAGCTTGAAGACCTGGCAATCTACCACTCAACACAATCTCTATCAAGGATGTGCTTCTCTAACATCTAACTGACAAATCGGGTAATATAAATGCTGACTTCTCACATCCTCATTTGCATTTTCACATGCACATGTCATGCACGTCAACAAAGGGATCCATTAGCCACTTATCACAAGGACTTACTTGAGTATCTCTGCTACCTGTACACCAGAATCTAGTAAATAAAGTGCAGAACCCTGCCAAATTAAACAACTTTCTCCCTACCTTTGTTCCTCTCAGCAAGCATAATCACTGTTTAAATTTTTAACCTCCTCATACTGCTGGTCAATGCAGATATCTGGTAGGACGAAGAGTAGCCACAGTTGCTGAATAATGTACATAGGAACAACATAATCTGAAGTAAAACAAAAATGTTGGAAATAAGCAGCAGGTCACACCAGCCTCCCCTCCTTGGACTCTGTCTTTACCTCTCGCTGTCTTGGTGAAGCAGCCAGCATAATCAAAGACGCAATCCACCCAGGTCATTCTCTCTTCTCTCCTCTTCCATCAGGTAGAAGATACAGGAGCCTGAGGGCACGTACCACCAGACTTAAAAGACAGCTTCTACCCCACTGTGATAAGACTATTAAACAGTTCCCTTATACGATGAGCTGGACTATGACCCGACCATCTACCTTGTTGTGACCTTGCACCTTATGGCACTGCACTCTCTCTGTAACTGTGACACTTCACTCTGTACTGTTATTGTTTTACTTGTACTACATCAATGCACTCTGTACTAACCAAATGAACTGCACTGTGTAATGAATTGGCCTGTACAATTGGTATGCAAGAGAAGTTTTTCACTGTACCTTGGTACAAGTGACAATAATAAACCAATACCAATCTGTGGAGAAAGAAATGGAACTAATTTCTCATGTTGAATCCTATTCATTAGAACTGATCAAAATGCCATGCCTCTATATGATGATTGTAGTGCTGAAATGTGAATTGTGATTGAAAAGTGGGGATGATATAGGAGAGGAAGTAATTTGTCTGTTGATGGAGTCCCACTTTGTGTGTGCAAGTGTTAACATGTTATAGTATATCTCACCTTGACACATCTGATTGAAGCATTGCTGCATAGTTCAGGGATTGTTGTTGTAACCATAGACCAGACTCCTCCTCCCAATCTCTCTGAATGGTAGCTCTACTGGGTTTCCTGGTGCTCCTGCAGTCCAGGAAATCTCTCCTGGTATTATTGAGCACTTTTAAGGTATGCTGAGCGAATAATGAAACCCCTTGCCTCTCCTTTGTAGGTTCATAGGGGAGAGCCAAAGAGCTTCATAGACAGATAATTGTAGCTCTCTGAACTTCCCAGGGAGAGTGCCTTGAAAGGTTCATGTCCTTGTGGGATTGTTGTGCAGCAAAGTGTGTGTAATCCACTAAAATGCGTTGACCAACTGGTAAAATATTGGAAATCTCATTTTAACATGCAATTCAATATCTAAAATGTGTTTTTGTCTAACTTCCCAATTCTTTTAGTGTCAGAATTAATGGACATTATTAATTTCTCTGGGGACGGTACCGGAGGATTGGAGGGTGGCGAATGTTGTCCCCTTGTTCAAGAAAGGTAGTAGGGATAGTCCAGGGAATTACAGACCGGTGAGTCTCACATCTGTGGTGGGTAAGCTGTTAGAAAGGAT
>JARFYF010000017.1:23656445-23666806 GCA_030265395.1 Rhina ancylostomus | reverse complement strand
TGGGACTAGCTGGATTGCTCTTGCATAAACTTTTTCCCAGGGCAAAAATGACTTACACAAGGGGGCAAAATTTTAAGGTGATTATAGGAAGATATAAGGGGGATGTCACGAGTAAGTTTTTTTTTACACAGAGTGGTGGGTGCATGGAACGCACTGCCAACAAAGGTTGTGGGGGGCAGAGACGTTAGGGCCATTTAAGAGACTCTTAGACACATGAATGATAGAAAAATGGAGGGCAGTGTGGGAGGGAAGGGTTAGATAGAACCTAGAGTAGGATAACATGTCGGCACAACATTGTGGGCTAAAGGGCCTGTACTGTGCTATAATATTCTATGTTCTAGAGCTGCTATGGACTCAATAGACCAAAAGTCCCATTTCCAAGTTTTGAGACTCTGGGATTTGGTGATTAGTTGAAATGAGGCTTAAGCTTTGCTACTCCTTCCTGCCTTCCTGCATATGCCTCTCAGATTACATTCATTAAGTTGCTGAGTGGATGACGTTTCACTCACTTATCACAGCACAGAAGGCTATTCAGCCCATTGAGATCATGCCATCTCCCAGCAACAATCCTACCCTTTCCATTCCTCCTTTTCTCATTTTTCCTTGTAACCCTACAGCTCATTCTCCTCTCTCCCATTTTTATTCATTTGTTACTTGCCCACAAAAAGAGGTAAGGTATACTAGCCAATTGACCTACCTGTGTGTTATCAGCATGTGGGAGACAACTTGATCCTCTGACAAAGAACCATTCTGTCACAGCATGAATTTTCAAAATTTACACAAACCTCACCAGAGAGCTGGAACTGAGTCGCTGTACCACCCGTGGGGGTGGGGAGGAGGGGGTGCGAAGAAATTAAACTTAAAACTGCTTTATTTTATTTGCTAAGCTCTTGTTATTCAGCATAGGTTGGAGGCAAAACCAGTGGAGGTAAAATGAATCAATTCAAACTGAAAATTGAAATCATTGATAGATGATACTGTACTGTAATACAAGAAGGATTGGCAATGTGAATTTCACTTTGTGGCTGAACTTTTTATGTACCATATCGGATGTAATTTGAATATTTGTGTATTGAAGCAATATGGAGTGTGTTTCATACCTGCTACAGACCATCGCACCTTGGACATTTTACAAGTACAAATCATAGCCTCGGTTTGATGTTTCATTTTAATTACCATTTAGCTATTTTTTGATATGGATTCTATATTAACTGCAGACTTTTGCAGAAATCAAGTACTTCTGTGAAAGAAATCCTAGATAGTCCTGTTTCCTTGTATTTGTTTGTAAAATGTCAGTACAGTGGGCAGCACATTGCACAGTGGGCAGTACAGTGGTGCAGCTAATAGAGCTGATGCCTCACATCGTCAGTGAGTTGGGGTTGATGCTGACCTCTGATACTGTCTGTGTAAAGATTGCTCACTTTTCCTGTGGCTGTGAGTTAGCATGACCTCGTTGAGCAGAATGTCCTCTTCCATGTTGTATGGAAATTGCTTTAAAAGAATGTCGGCCTTAAGAAGCCTATTTCAAAGATTGGATGTCAGAATGCTTAAAGAAAAAAAGATACTTAGGAGGGTGAAGAGGGGGATTGGGTTTCCTATATGCCTTTGGAGGGGTTGATCTTTGAAAGATTAAGATGTAAATCCTGTGTGTAGATACTGAAATATATGTCCTGAACTGGAAGCTTTTCTGTTTTAGATCTGCTATTCCTGCTTTGTGCATATTAACTATCAAATTGGTCACTCAGGAGTGCCACTTTTTTTGTATTCTAGTGTATTTTCTTTTCTAAACATGAATTGTCTTTGAGTACTGTTTTCTGCATCTCCCTAGCTCTCAGCTTGAGCAGAGTACCAGTTTGATGTACAGCATTGGCAGACTTAACTTTTAATATTAGTTGAGCACTGACTTCAGGTAAGGAAGTGGACCTCTGCCCTGTGATATGCCTGGCTTCTTGTCAACAGCAGGAAAACGATGATTAAAAATGAACTTTGAATAAGTGCCAGTTGCACAGCATATTACTCTAGAATTGTTTTTCTGCTTTACAGTTGTGGAGCTTGAGCCTGAAGTTGGTGTCATACTACAGGCCTAAGTAATTTAGACAATGGTTTATATTGATGGAAATTGAACCTTTTTCACGTAGACAGAAACTGTACCACATGACTGGTGTCATAAATACCATTTCAACATGTATAATATCTGGTTTTATGCAAGGACTGCATTTTATAATTCATGTTGTAATGTACTTTTCAAACATTTGGCAGCATTTATCAAAATTATAGGACTTATTTTAGAAACAAGCTACTGACATCCTATTTGAAAGCTGCTACAAATTAAATCAATTTTATTTTTTTTCCCTTCAAATTAATAGTATACTTTTGTCCTTCTGTGGAAACTGATCCCTTGTCTAGAGCCTTGTCATGGTGTTCTGTTCATTCGTTATCCCTCTACCACCATAAATGAAACTGGTTTATCTGGTCATTATTACATTGTTGTTTACACAAATTGGCTGCCCCCTTTCCTATGCTACAAATGTATTTTGTTGCCCATTGAGAGCTGTGGTACATCTTGTGGTTGCGAAAGGTGTAGAAGGTCCCAGACAAAATTACCAATTGCTTCGTTCCCAGAACATGGGTACAAGTTTCACAGGGTACATTTCTGGCGATCTCTCCTCCTTCCTCTCTTTATTCCTTCCTTTCAGTCCAGATGAAGGGTCTCAACTCGAAACATCGACTGTCCATTTCCCTCCATAGATGCTGCCTGACCTCTGAGTTCCTCCAGCATTTAGTGTGTTGCTTTGAATTACAGCAGTGTTCTTACAGATGACATACTTTCTAGCTCACTCCTTCATTGTTCATAGGTTATTACTTAGAATCCTTGTAGAATATTTCTTTTCTTCTTGTCTTAATACTTATTTTCCCAATCCTGGTTAAATCTTGAAACTGTTTTCTTTTTTAATGGTTCAATCAAATTCATGTTTTACTGTGCTGAATTATAGTGTTTTTCTTCCCTCAATTCATTATTATTTAATTGTATTCCTGATTCTGTTAGGTTGTAAGCTAATGGTTCTCTTCACATCTTTTGAATTGTACCAAGAGCCAAAAGGGAAAAGTTACTGAAAACAAAAGTTTGAATAGTGATCATGAGAGTTAGTGTTAGTGGCTTTGGAGTATCAGTGTTTCTCTTGCTCTGGTACATCTCATCCAATATATTTCGGAGCAAGTGTTCACTGTCACCTTTAAAAACACTATATTCTCTGTAATGGGCCTGAAGTTCAAGATGTAATGGGCCTGAAGTTCAAGATTCAATGTGCGGTTGTATGCACTATCATAGGTCACTACCTACACTCCTTATCACTTTTGAAGATAGGATAAGATGTTAACAGCTTGAATCCAGCTCAGACTGATGGGTGAAAGTCCTTTGGCTGGCTGTAAAGATCATAATCTGACGTGAGGTTCAGCAACTTCAATTCAGATCCCAGTATGCGTGGGTCCATACACAAAGACCCAAATTCAGCAATAATTTGCATGGAGCAGCTACTCATGTTAAAGCATCAAAGAATACTGATTTACATTGAAGACTTGAAGAATTGATAATTTTCTGAAGGATCTATATTTTATGGTTTGTGAACTATTTGAGCTTTACATGAGTACTCATTGCATTTACATCAAAAGCCAAAGTGAAAACTCTTGATTATTCTGGAAGGTCAAATCCATTGTTGTCACTTGAGGGTTATGTCCTTTGTTCATGGATAGTGAAATTCTCAATTTGTTGGTCGGCAGCTATTTCAGAAGATGATGATCAGCCTAGATCCTGGATTTGGAAAGTATGCTTTGGCAAGGTTCTGAAAATGGTGAACTATCAGTTGAATTTTTTAGATATGTATGGTTTCAGTGACTAATGCTGTGGAGACACTGAAACATACATCAGTGATCCTAGAAGTAAGTGAAACCAATGTCAAAACATTTCTTTGCACTTTATTTTACTAATGATATAATGTTAACCATTGGTGAAGCTCTCAGTAAAGCTCAATCTAGTAAGTTCCTGGCCAAATTGCTGGTAGTGGTGGAGAATCGATCACTGAAAGAGCAAATGGACCGCTTGCACAACATTAGCTTTCAAAATTGTACAAAGTCAAATATAACATCTAAAAGAAAGCAGGTAGCAATTCTTATTTTGTACTGTCCTTTCCATGACCTGGTTCTACTTGGGAATCATTAGGATGCATATAGATTCTCTGTTGGATCACTGGAATCATGCTCATGGTGCCAGGTTCCATCTTGGCTAGAAGGGTGTCAGTTATTTCACAGACAGAACAGAGCTGTGCATGTTCCTGTAAACTGATGAATAATATTATTTAAAGGAAAAGAGTAGATACTCAGCATCTAATTCACAGACATAACACCAGTTTGCTTCATCACTGCCCTCACTTAAATGACCCATCATTTACAATGTCTTCAACTACAGCTGAATTCATGAATTAGTGATCCTGTTGGAAATAATTTGATTGTCATGCATTGTACCTTTGCATTTGAAGAACAAACTTGAGTGGCAGAATATATTGTGAACCCAGGACATAAGAAGAAGTCATAATGAAGTAATGAATTTAACTTGGCTGTAACAATAATCTTGGTCATTTAGAGTCATAGAGTTGTACAGGCCCACCATGTTCATGTTGACCTTTATGCCCTTCTACACTAAGCCCAATTGCCCACATTGGGTTGGTATCCTTCTAATTCTTGCCCATTTAAGTTTCTGTTTAAATGCCTTTTTAACAATTTAATTGCATCTGATTCCACCACCTGCTTTGGCAGCATGTTCCAAATATCAACCACTCTCTGTGCAATAAAACTTGCCCTTCATATCCTCCAAATTCCTTGCTCTCACCTTAAACCTTTAATCTTGTTTTTGATACCCCTACCATTTGGTAACTTTTCAGTTATACATCGCTTTCTGGGGTGTCACTTTGTCTGAGCTTTACATGTATGGAATACTGCTGAATTAGCAATGCCATAAGTGCCAATGAATAATTTGTGTAGGAAGTAGAAAGGTGAGACATGGATGCAATTTTTCTCTTCTTTGAATAGACTGGGGCATGTGGGTTTAATAGGAGAGAAAACTTTATATCCATTTGTGCTTAATCTGACAGAGAATTGCTTGACACCACCAGTGGATGTCTGTAAAGCAAAATCTTAATTATTTCCTTTGTGAAATAAATATTGATAAATGTATAGAGAAGAAATGGAAGAGCAGCACATAAAGTGCACGGGAGGCAGGATTTTGAGCAAAATAGCATGGAGTGGATGCTGAACATAAAATTTATAAAGAAAGGAAACAGCAGAAGAAAGAAACAGTACTAGACGTAATCAGGCAGAGAGAATTCAAATTTTATAAAGAACTTTTGATATAAAAGAAGTTGAAGCATGGGAGAGGTAACCATAAGCTTTAGCAATGAATTGAGTTTAAGGAGAATCTTTAAAGGATAATTATGCTACTAAAGGTATTTAGGGTGGAAGTTCCGGAGTGGACCTTTGCATTCAGTGGTGGAATTAAGGCTGGAGGATTGAGGTGTGGGAGGTTGGTGACAATGTAGGGGGAGTTAAATGCCAGGATTAAGATTTTAAAGTTGAAGCAAGAAGTGAATTAGACCCATTCATGGTCAACAAGGGGAGGGCCAAGGCATACAGTGGCAGAGATAAGAGTGGGAAGTAAAGAAGATTAAGTCTGTTGTCTCCTTTTTAAGGAGTCAAAGACATTGGAGATGCACTAACAGAAAGAAGCTAAATTTGAAATATTAATATTCTGTGGTCCTTTACTCTCTGGCAGCAGCTCTGACTTTGGCAGCAGTATGCAGAAGTGGACAAGATGCTGCCACAGACTCCCAAAGGTCTGAATCGGAGCAGACCTTGGAGTGTATTTTCTCACAATGGCATCAGTATTACAATCTTAGACAGTGGCAGCTATATTTTCTATCCATTAGTGTATCAAAATCCCCAAGACAGCCACATAAAAATTATTTTGTTTCAGGCCCATGTGCAGCCTACTTGTCACGGTGCACATCAAGTATTCTGTTATTGGGTCTGCTCTGTTGTATAAGCAGGATGGTTTCCTGAAGACCAAACCCCTGAAGCAATGCACCACAAAAGTTAAAGTATGATTGAGACTGAGTGAATAATCCAGTCTCTGTATACATCCATGAAAATATGAGCTTAGTTATGCAAACTGAGTTGAAGTATTCCTTTTAATCTTCAAAATAACCTTGTATGCCAGAGGGTTCAATATTTTTCAGAACTTTGATATGCAAAAAACTGATAAGTATAATCAGCACCGTGAGAGAACTGAAGCGGCCTTCAGTTGGACAGTTGAGGCTGATCTTTTGGCCTGCACAGGAAAACTGTCTAAGAACAAAGTAATTCTTATCAGGAAAGAATTTGATATACTTGTATCATGTGATTATCTTCTATGTAAATGTTTCTTTTTGTCAATTTCTTTAGGTTGTATATCCATTGCTGTTTTCCATCCACAAAAAAACCAATTTACTTAAAAATAAGTCTCTCTCATTTAAGTTTAAAAATAATTATTGTTTGTTGTACCAGTTGAATATTTGGGGTGTTGAAGGAGTAATCTGAAAAATAGTTTGAATACAGTGCACTCAAAATGTGATGATGTCTATCTTTATTTGTGTAGTAAAGTTAAAAGAATTACCAAGACACAAAAGGGTAATGGAGAATCTTATTGTGCAATTGACCTCAGCACAACTGTTCTTTTAGCTTTTGTTTTCCTCAAATGTTTTAGAATAATTGTTCTCTCAATTAGAAAACCTGTCTAGCAAGCCACTTGAAATAGGAGAGGAATTAGGCTTGACACAAACAGTCTTACATTTATTTCTAAACAACCAAAGCTGTACACCTAGAAGCATATGAAACTTGCAATGAAAATGTGAATTATTCCAATTGCAAATGGGGAGGGAATTTTTTCCAGACTCTCATGTGGGTTACATCAAAGCACATTTGTCATCACTGTGAAAAGCTTACTATTTTCGCTTGAGCTCTTGATAGAAATTACAAAAGGACCTGTACCATAGTTTGACTACTTGCAAATCAATTATTGTTACATTTTCTAATGATTAATCAATATATTAATATTTACTGGCAGTCTTTTAAAATTTGTTTCCTAGATTGATTGTATGGATAATAGAGGAAAAGAACAGCAATAGTAAAGGAGGCATTTAATGAAAGATGAAACGTTCTTCCCTGTAACGTTATTTCTAATGAAGAGCTTTTTTAAATAATTTACCAATTTACTAAATTAAAGACAAGAGGAAATGGTTTAATGAAATATGTTCTTAAAAGTTAAATGCAGTGCTATTTTAACAGATCAGGTATTACATTTACAGAATGAAATATTGATCTGCATTGTTCACAAAAACTGCATACTCTCTTCCCTTGATTCACAAAAACAAATTATCTTGAATAGATCAGTATGATATGACTCATGCTTGAATTGTTCTACCTTGAAAGAAAGCTCCAGGATAGTCTAATGAGTGGATAGCTCAATGATAATGGAGCACTGATTGAAAAATGTGCACCATGCAAAGAAGCAAGACAGCTGTACGTTCTTGTTGGATAACTGGGATTCAAGCCATTGTACCATCTGACTTCTTTAAAATGGCTAAGTGGTATTATAAATGGGTGTTAATATGAAAATTTAATTGGGATTCAGACAGCCAAGAATGGGGTTCTTTAAGTATGCATGCACAGTGCTCTGCTTTTCACTGATTAGAAAGCAATATGTACCAGAAATGTATAACTCTGTGCTCCCAGCTTACATCACTGTCAAAGAAAGTAGCACTCTCACACTCTAACTGTGCTGTATATTTCTTGGGGAGTTGTCCTTTAATTGTATTTTGTGAAGTTTTTAATTGATAGCTGCTAACAGTTTTTGTTAAGTTCAATTGGACTTCAACCTATAATTAATGCATTCCTCATAAACTATATAATTTCACTTTACTTAGTATTTTTTTTTCTCTTTAGCAAGCCATAATCTGTATTAGAAACTTTAATCACCTTGTATGTTTTACAGAGGAACAATTTGAAAATCATCCCTAGAAGACAGTGAGATAGCCATGGAAATACAATAATCACATACTTTTCCCAAACACATTGGTTAAGGTTGTATTGCATTTTCACTTCATATTGTATTTAGCTAGGTTTTAAATTTAATAATTTAACTCTTAATCTGGTGCTTACTATTATTAAATTGCACCCATATAACAAGAGTTAATCATTCAAGAGATATTTTTAATTTGCTATCCCAAACCATAGATGCTTTTGAGGTGCTGTCAAGGATGTTTCTCTAATTCACACATTGCTTGCTTAAAAATGTTGAGATTGTTGATTAATTTGTAAATGGTAGGAATATAAGTAGGTCAGTTGTTTTAAGGAGACTAATTTCTTTATGTGCATGTTGATATGTGCAGCTCAAATCAAAATCAATCACGGAAGTAATATAAAGAGGCCGAGTGGTCTGTTGTGACTGTGCCAGTTCATTGCTGTGCAGTTCAGACTGTGACCTGTTCCACAAGCTTCACCGCCTCACTCCCTGTAGCCCAATAATAACTTCCTTTTCAAAATTTGCAGATACTTTTTGAGATAGCAACCTGAAACTGGAACCCTGCTCCTCCCGTACCTGGCAGAACCTGCCTGTCAGCTTACACCCCTCCTCAGTCCACCAATCACCTCAGAATCCTTTCTCGCCATTCCCCCTCTCCTCTTTATACTGGCCATCTCCCCTCTCCACTCTCAGCCCTGATACAGAGTTTCAGCCTGAAACGTTAACTCCTTTCCTCCCACAGAAGCTGCTTGATCTGCTGAGTTCCTCCTGCAGATTGTTTGTTGCAACCTGAAACTGTGTTGCATTGATGGAGACACAACATCATAACAAACCTACTGGAAAACAATTCCATTTGGAACTGATCCTTTTTTGAGGGAAAGAAGGAACAAATACAATGCACATCAAGATGACAGGATTAATTTGGCATTTGTATAAGGTTTCCCCATTGTATACTTAGAAGTTTAAATATAACCAAGTAAAACTAATATTCCATGCTAAGAAACTGCCTCTACCCAAAATCATATAAGTCCTATTTAACCATTTTCAATTATCTTTAGGTGAATTACCAGAGCAAAGTCGCAATTATTCAAACAAACAGGAGACAAAAGAGGAAAAAAAGCTCCTCTTGCCAGCTTCATCCTTCAATAATTTTGCAGCTGACCTTCAATGGCAATGTCACTCTCTTTCACTAATGCTATATCCCTTTATTCTCTTAATATTTAAAGATCTTTTTATCTCTGTCTTGAATATACTCAAGGACTGAGCCTCCACAGCCTTATTGAGTGAATCCAAAAATCCACTATCCTCTGACTGAAGAAGTTTCTTCTCCTCCCAAAGCTTGCAGAGTTGTTGCATCATGTATAGCTTGTATCACACCTTGTACAGCTTGCATAAGTCTCTTACACCCACTTGTCACTTAGATAAGAGTGCTTGACATTTAAATAAATCAAATTGCTATAACTGTGTGATTGATTCTTCACTTTAACCATTGCACTGCTGATATAATTCATGAAATTTTAGATTCCACATAGAGCATTACAATATTTATTCCATTAGAATCACATGCCCTGCACTGGTTAAAAACAATGATAATATTATAATAGTAGAAATGCTAATCATTTTCAAGTACTCTGCATTTCCACTTCAGGAATATGATCCATGAACGGGTGAAACTGAAATGATTGTATGATAAGCAAGGTGCAACATGTGGAAAACCTTGACTTCATATATAGTGCCAATGGGACTTTTGCACATTCCGTAATGTCACATCTGACAGCCAATGAAATATTTATGGAGTGCAATCCCCATTTGTAGTGTAGGAAGCACATCAGCAAAGTTGCACACAGGAGGGTCCTCAAACAGCAATGTAATAATAACCAAACAACCTGTTTTATTGCCGTTGATTAAAGAATTCCAGGTCACTGAAGACTGCCCTCCTCTTTAAATAGTGCAGTGGAGCCATTTAGGTCCACTGAGAATGCAGAATGAGCCCATTGTCTGATCAGAAGGATCCTTCCAACAGGGAAGCCCTCCTCGGTACTGAAGAGTCAGCTTAGATCAGACGCTTAGTATTCTGAAATAGCAACTGACTGAGAGACAAAAGGGCTTCAAGGGCGAGGCCAGGACTGGCATTTTAGAAAAGCAACATTCTTCTTGATAGGTTATTACCGAAATGAAACATAGAACATTACAGCACAGTACAGGCCCTTCGGCCCATGATGTTGTGCCGACATTTTATCCTGCTCTAAAATCT
>JARFYF010000017.1:23400156-23417966 GCA_030265395.1 Rhina ancylostomus | reverse complement strand
TTGTTGAGGATCAGCCATGATCTCAAAATGGCAGTGCAGACTTGAAGGGCCGAATGGTCTACTTCTGCTCCTATTGTCTATTGTCTATTGTGGTCCTTCCCACAAAGCTTTATGATAGCAGCATTGAATGTCAGTGCGTCCTTTAGCATGTGCTCCTGCAGCTGAGAACATGCTAGTTGGCAGCATTTGCTTTTGGGCAGTTGCAAGAGTTGACCAACCATAATTTCAGAGTCTGGGCAACAACTATGTCCCTCCCCTTGCCATTATTAACTCCTCGTGGTCTATATGCATATACTGGTGGTAGCAAGATATTAATAACTAAATGTGATTATTTAGCCCATGTCTGTTCACTCATGTGTTAAATATTTAAGCTGCCTACTGAACTGTAGTAAAGTTTAGACCATAGAATGCTAGAACTCCATCCATGTCCACCAAATGGCGGAATGGCTGGACATGAATAAGCCAGCTGCAAGAGAGTTGCTCTTCAGTTTTTGAGTCAACTTTTTTTTAAGGATTGATGCTGCTGTTACACTGGGCTTGCAAGTACAGGACTGCAGAATCTAACTCATTACAGTTGCACTACTGTTTGATTTCTCTCAGTGGAGAATAGCATTTTTCTGTGCATACATGCAGATAAGGCTACAAATGCAAAAAAACCCAGTGAACTCACATTTATCATATTTGTTGGCCAATCTGGCATTTAAAATGCTTATATAGTTATTGCTCTTAGCTAGACCTATATCTGTGTCACCTAATATTTTTTTCTAAATAGGATTGTTCATCGCAGCAACCAAAATCATCTTTATTAAAGGCTGGAATGAATGTAACCACTGACAGTACTGAATTTGTACCTGAATCAAACAGTAGGTGGCAGACTTGAATAAAAATTAGTTCCTGGCCTTTCAGTTATAAAATTTGATTATCAGAATATAAAAAAAACTTAAAAATCAAAGTAACAAAAATTCTCACCTCCTCCCCTACTGTCAATGGTAAATTTTCAGTTGTAAACTCTGGAATACTGTCCCTAAACTACTTGTTCTATCCTTCATTCACCAATTCAAAGCATCTGCAAACCCACTGTTTTGATTTTAGGATTACACACCACTTCCACTTTCCCCCTCCTTTTCCAGTCTGACCCAAAATTTGATATATCTCAATATATTGTTATGTTCAATTCACTGTGCAGACACAGTTTATTTCTTTGAAAGATGCGAAGAATCCCACTTCATGAAACATGAAATTCCTGATAGTGTAGGATATGTGTACGTTGCTAAACCTGTCTCCATTCACATAATGGGATGAGGACGGATGAGTAATCTGTACAATGAACTTGAAAAGAAACTGAATGAAAAGGCTACAAATCATGGAATGAGGTTAGCTTCTGCAGTTTGGCTCTGGTGGTTTGTGAAGCCAAATTTCCGACAGAAACTTTTAAAATATGAATTCTTGGACATAAAGATCTGCACCTGAGGTCAGGATCTCTCCAGTGGTGCAGTGCATTAAATGCAGCTCTGGCAGCTCTTGAAAGGTTAACAATTTTGGTTGCCATGTCTCTATTCATCACCCATCACTCAACTAAATTCATTTTTACGGGAAGGGGAAAAAACGATTAGATTACTGAAATTGTCATGTCATGTAGTGATTCTCTCATCTCTCATGGACCTAGGATCCATATTCAATATTTTAAAATATGATTATTCATAAAAAAAGAGGAAAAAGACTATGAAACAGCTGATTTTCAGCAAGTTAAAAATCCAAGAGGGACAATAGAGAGCCTGAAAATTTTAAGTGCCAGAACATGTTAAATGAAAGAGGATGTATTCAGGTGATCTAAAACACACAGCACTGTGTTTGGGAAAGTATTATAGAATGGCTGTTAAATAGGTGCATGAACAGAAGGATATGCAGATTCTGAGAAAGGCAAAGAATAAAGGAACTGGAAACACTTCAAAAAATGAATCAGGGTGAACATCAGGGAAGGCAGATGCACTCTTTCTGTCACTTCCATAGGGATTCTGTGTGCCCTGATGCATAGACTCAGGGTTCTTGATATGATCCTGAATGCTCCTTCTCCACTTTGAGTGATTCTGCACTAGTGATCGCCAGGAGTGAGTGATGATATTGCATTTCTTCAAGGAGGATTTGACTATATTCTTGAATCTTTTCCTTTGTCCGTAAGAGCATGACAGAGCTCAGAATAGTGTCTGCTTCAGAAGTCTGGTGATGGGCATGTGAATGATGTGGCCTGCCCAATGTAGCTGATTGAGGACCCAGTTACACCCATTACTACAGATGTTGGTCTGTCAGAGGACACTGACATTTGTTCACTTATCCTTCCAGTGAATTTGATGCATTTTTCAGAGGCAGTTGTTGATAGTTGTCTTGGGAGCAAATGAGATCACTGCTGCATGGTCGACCACTAAGTTTGCCCCATTTCTGAGATCCCAATTGATTAAAGGCTGTGCTGGTGCTTTGAAGGCACTAGTGAATTTTAGTATCACTATCTGCCTTACCTGAGAGATGGCTCCCAAGATATGGAAAATGGTTCATGATTTCTGGCATTTTGCCATAAATCTTCATTGTCAGAGAGCAGCATAGTGCTTTAGGTTCAGGTTGATAGAGAACTTTGTCCTGCAGATGTTGAGTGCAAGGTTCATCCTCTTGCATGCTGCAGTGAACACCATCAACATCTTAGAGCACAACTTCTGAGTGTAGCCAGATGTGAGCATCATCTGTCTGCTGTACACAGCTTATGAGGTTTGGTGCTGGAGTGTAGTTGTTGAAGTTTGAGCAGCTTCCCATTAGTTCTGAAGTTAAGCTCAACCAATGGAAGTTTGTTGGGAAGCAAAATACTGCAGCAAGAAAGATCTAAGAAAATTCTTGGGGTAATGATGCAGTCCTGTTCGGTACTGGGCTTAACCAATGCAGTTGACTCTTAAATGCCATCTGAAAAGGCACAGCAAGCTAAACTATGTATATGGCGATTCTGGAGAGAGGCAATAAATGTTGCTCTTGCCAGTTTGATTGTTATAGGGAAGGCTGACAAGACCTCAGCAGTGGAGCTGAATGATTGATAGGAACTTTGCTGCTAGTGCATATACAGAAATCTTAAAGCTGTTGTCAGTTTTAGATTTTCCAGGTCAAATACTGGTAGCAGAAACATCATTATCCAAATCAAATGTAGAATCTGGGCTAACATTAAGGCACCTTTAGTTTCAAAGTATTTTAACTGTCTAACTGGATTGATTGCACCTTGCTGTAAAAATATGGCTTTTAAAATTATATTACCAGTTATGTCCATATATTCTAAACTGCTCCTTACTGATCAAGCATTGATACACTGTAAATGGAGTAGGGTTAAACAGTGGGTTCAGATGAGGGCAGATATGCCTTAAATACCACTGGTCTCAGATTTGGCTACTGCATACATACACCAGTGTAACAAATCCTGCTGTATAAAATTCTCATGTGGAATACTCAATGGTACAGTGATTGTCTAAAAGACTGCTTTACTTGTAAATGGTAATACTTTTGAAGTAAAACTATTTCTGAATGTTTCTAGGCAGGATGTTATATTTTAACCAATTCTGTGCTGCTATCACTGAGAACAGTACACTTTGAAATGATGAATAAATAAATGGATTGCACTTCAGATCAGTTTACACATATGGAAGGAAAATTTAAGTACCAGACAGCCAGAAATATGGAAACAGATAGCTTTTCTGTAGTTATTTAAGATTTTTAAAATATTTTTTAAAGAATTAATAAATTGAATGTTGGGTATAGAAAGTGAGGTTGGGGTATTAATACTGGAAAATGGGGAAATGGCAGATTTAACAAATAGGTATCTTGCATCTGTCTTCACTACAAAAGGATACAAGTAACATCTCAGATATAGCTGTAAGACAGGAATTGGGAGTCAGGAACTCATGAAAATTACAATCACCAGGGTACTGATACCAAGCAAGTTGTTGGAGCTGTGGGCTGACAAGTCTCCAGGATCTGATGGGCTTCATCCACAGATCTTCAAAGGCAAAACTGATAATTAGTGTACAAGGAATATAAATGAAAAGCAATAGACAAAAAAAAATGTGGGTCATTCCCTCAGGCTGCATTTCAAAAGGACAACTTCTGTGGAGTAAGAAGACTGTAGATGCTGGAAATCCAAAACAAAATCAGAGGAACTCAGCAGGTCAGACAGCATCAGCAGGGAGATAAATAGGGTTAATGTTTTGGTTCAAGTACCCTTAATTGCAAGTGAGAGCACAAGTATGTTACATTTCTGGGCGATGGGGATGGGGGTGGGGTGGAGGGAGAAAGGGGATGGAGAGAACAAAGGGAAAGTCTGTGACAGCATGCAGACCAAAGTTGTCAAGGTAACATTATATTTTTTAAAAAGTGGAAACAATAAAGAAGAAATTAATTGAAACAGAAGGTACAGAGAAAAAAATACTCTCTCTTCTGTTAAAAACTGTCCATGTACACATTAACTTAGCCTAGATATTCTATAACCACAATTTAAAAATTGTTTAAATACCTGTGCTTTTTAAAAATCTCTTAAGATTGACATTGTTTAATTGATTGTTTATTTTTAAACCCACAGTCCACATTACAAATATGAATAAAAACAGAAAAGAATGGAAGTGCTCAGCAAGTCAGGCAGCATCCACTGAGAGAGAAGCGAAGTAAACATTTCAGGTCAATGATCACTTTTCATTGGCCTGAAATGTCAACTGTCTTCCATTGTCCACAGATGTTGCCTGATTGACTGAGTATTTCTAGCACTATTTTTATTTTGCATTTTCAGCATCAATGTTTCTTTTAGAATTTCAAGTACACATGCAAAGGTGAAATCAATGCAGTCCCCAAATATTTGCTTACAATTTTGAGTTAAAAAGCAGGGTCTCCAGTTTGTTTGCAGAATTTATTTAATTTTGCAGTAAATATAACTTGTATTTACAAGGAAACATATTTACTAAATATATTTTACATTGTGTTGAACGGTATGTCCTTTATAAAATGTTTATTTCTTTATTTTCATACTATATTATTTAACATGCTATTTGACTGAAAAACAGTCACTGTACACACAACACACATTCCATCAGTACAGAGAAGGTGTATTGATAAATAATTTTATTCATATTAAAAAGATGCTTATGATTTCTGAGATTGTTAGTGTATTGCTTTGAATAGATATCTGGATGAAAATTGGAGATCTATGTATATTATCAATGTAACTAGAAACTGTTTAGACGTAGAGGGATTTTGAAGTAAGGGTTAGGACTTCATTCCTACAATCCCATAGAGTATCTGTGGGGCCTGGTTTGTGGAGATGTATCCTGAAGGTTTAATATCAAGTTGCCATTACACTTCTTGGTGGTTGTTCTACAACATGCATTACGTCCAGCAGAGGGTGATCAGATGACTACAGTGACTTTGTCAATAGACTCAAATCAAGAACCCTCCAAGCTCATTAAATTCTGCCATCATGCAATGTCTCTATGGGCCACTATGGTCATAAATTTTAATCGTGCAGAAAGACCAATAAGAAGCATTATACCAGAGCAGAATCAAAGACAAATGATTGTTGTCTGACTCCAATAACTGTATACGTTTTTTTTCATTCTAGAACTAAAATATTTTGCATTAGTTGTAATGACAACCCAAGGCACTCTTATAATCTCTATTCATATACCTAGCATCTGAAAAACTGAACTGGCACCATCAGGTAATTTTATAAACAATTAAACATGCAATGTTCCACATTTATTGAAACCTGCTTAATCACTTCTTAACCATTTAAATTTCAATTTCATCTTTAATTTATCCCTTATCTGTCAAAAAGTTCAAATAATTAAAAAGGGAGAGCTTATACAGATGAGGCTTGCATACAGTAGCCATGCTTAAGCTCTTAATGTTTACTTTTCTCATGTGGAGTTGATATTTTTCATAATTGTATATTTAGACCATACACAGAAAGTGAATCCCTAGGTAAAATATTGAAAGCAAAGTATTCTCATCATCTCATCTTTCCATTGCCTGGTGTTACCCAAATGCAGTGAACAAACAAATGTTGAAGAAAGAGGAACAACTAAACAACAATAGTTTGGGCATCAGTGCTGAGTTTTGGATTAATACAATTCAAGAACATTAGGGTTTATATTATGTTGAACAGCCCATTTAGATTTTGAATTATCTTGTAACACTAAGATGGGCATTTTCAATTTTTAGCATCATCTATATTTATGCTCCTTTTATATTACTGTGAAATTCTGAATCATCAATCACAGATGATTCAGCAAAATAGAGGAGACATTTAGGGCAAACTGCTGCCAACTGTTCCACACATACCAAAGAAAAATTCACATTTTAAAAACTTTGTTACATTTCAAAACTTGATATATAACGATGGAAAAATATAGGCACTCAGTTCTTTTAACTCAAAACTTCAGAGATCATCGACAGTACGCTTGTCCAAAAGTTTCTGTACCTTTATGGAATCATTGCTAATACTCACGTCTTTGCAAAAAGCTTCCTTTCTGCCTGATTTTAACTGATGCCCATCAATTGAAATTGTAAAGTGCGCAGCAAAATGTTTATTAGTTGGCATTGCAGAAGCCAGCCAGATAACTATAGCCAAAAGGATGTTTAGCTTAATTTGTTCTCAAAGCTCAGTAAACGAAGTAACAGGATCAATTATAACAAACCACTTTGAATTTCAGCTTGTCTTTCCAAATATCACTCCAGGCATCTGGAGGAAGGTTCAAAGCTACTTAATTTATTCTATGTTCATTGAAGCGAAACAGAACCAAGAATATAAAACATGAGAATGATCTGAACCTGCCCTAAAGCAGTGTGAACTCTGATGCTTTTTTATATTGTGATGGGCCTCATGCACAACCATAGCACAATGCATAGAAATGTCAATCCAATGTTAAAGTTGGCAAGGTCAATAATTTGAGAATTGCACTCATACACATTTAAAATAAAATCTATGGTTTAATCTGTAGTATATAGAGTTGCTGTGTTAGTTTTGGATGTGGACTGAAAACATGCACTCCAGTATAGGGCATAATAAAGTCTCTGATATTATGGAATTTAAATTTCAGCAATATTTGTGTCAATTGCAAGAAAAATTAGTGATGGAGTCTGCTGGAGATAGTAGCATGAAAACAAAAACTGAGAAAGGAATAGGAAATTAATTGTAATTAAAATGTGAGACAAAATGGATTTCCAGTGTTCTGCATTTCAACCTGACCCACTTTCTTGCTCATGTCAAGACGGAAGTGTTTCAAATATTCAGAATTTGCACATTCCCTCTCTCCCTGATTAGCTTTTTTTTTTACAGTGGTTGATAGGGAGAATGAGACATTCAGAGTTTGCCAACATCTCAAAAATTAAAGGCCAAGTCTCCAAATCCAAGAATTCATACAAGGTCCTTATGTACCTTAATTCTGCAGTAACTGTCTCACCTCAATGTGAACAGTGTTTTACCATGAAAATGTTAAACATGACCTCTATAAACTCCAGTCTTTTGTATCCTCCATCCTTACCATGCGTCATGTTTGCAGTTGGTCAGAATGAGTTGGGTGCACCCATGAAGTATTGCATACTGTTGGTTTAGGAATTAACAACAGGTCATGCATTGTGACTGCTGACAACTTTGGCCGACATCATGTAGTAATTATAATACAATCAGTTGTTGCTCCTTTTACTTTTCTCAGGATCTTGTGGAGCGCGAGTACATGGACTGCACTTTCCTTGAAGGAGTTTTGTTCAGAAGGTCCATACTTTTTCTACTTGAATTAATAACATCAGCAACAAATTTTGTGCATTCAGCACAAACATCTTTGAAGCTACAGCCATGTGTGTAAAGGTGTGGAAATTCCTGTTCTACTGACCGATTACTAAGATTCTTCAAGGACCTATAATACAAAAACATCCAAAGGATTTTGAGTACTGTACATTAGGATCTACCACCAGCCACACTCTTACAATGGAAGATATCTTACTAATACCAAAAATTCAGAAATGCAAAAAACAGAAAACATTTATTTGTCAAAATTTGAGCCATGTACAAGTCATGTGGTTGGACTAGGACAGGCTATTGGTGATGTTTACTCCCAGGAACTTAAAGCTTTCAACGCTCTCGACTCATCAGTCCTATATTCTCCTATCTACCAATATTAACATTTAATCTAATGATTCCAACCTCTTGTGTATGTCCTTCTCATTGCCTCACCACTGCATCAATGCCTTCAGTATTTCTCTTTTTCTTTCCCCAAAGCTCTATTATATTTGTTGTCCCTTTCAGCAAAAGCAAGCATTGTTTTTGCTTAATGGACTCTGTCGATACAGCATCGTCATATTATTGGAAGATTCCCCGGTTTAACACCGCATGATAATTGACCTTCATTAGCTCACAGCTCAGATATACTCCTGCAAATTTTGAATAAGTTTGGGCTGCTCTGTTTCTTAAACTGTTTTTGCTACTTGGAAATCCCAGCTGCTTCACAAAATGAGTTAGATCTATTTCTACTCTTCCTCATGGCAGCTCATTCTATCCAAATCCCCACTGACAAGATTACTGAAACAATACATCACATAATTTTGAAAAACATTATGATTCTTTACTTAGCAATTACTTTATAATCTTAATTCTCTGAAATTATGCACTCATAAAGTAGTTACTTTCTAGCAGCAAACTGCGTCTTAACACTTGGAATTTGCAGCCACTGCACCTCGGCCATAGATCCAGCAACACTAATATCATTCATACAGATATACGTTGACATTTGAGATCACCAAGTAGAACCATCTACACAGCTTGCTTCTTCTATAGCTGATGGTAGGCAACTTCTGTATCCTCTCAGTCTTCAAGATGAGTTTCAATTTCCATATCTTGTGTCAGTAAGATTAACCCCTTCCATCTAAAGCTACTTTAGTGCTGGCACTTGAACTAGACATGTGAAAGTAATTGTTGTTGCAGTCATGTCATTCTCAATATTTGGCAAATTGCAGTTCAATCTAAGGAAAATTTCAACATCCAACATAGTGAAGTCCAAGATACTTACTGAGATTGGAAGAGTCCTTTAGCCTGGGCAGTTTTTGTCTGACTGGTTCCTTGAATGTTCTCAAAACCCAGAGTGTAGACTGGTATATGGGCAGGTTTCTTGGAAGGTATCTTAATCTGTAGAAAATGTATGGAATCATAGACTGATTATGGCACAGGAGGAGGCCATTCAGTATATTATGTCTGTACCAGTTTGAAGTGGAGCAATCCCATTCTCCCGCTCCTTCCTCACAACTCTGCATATTATTCTCCGTCATGCAGCTTTCCAACTCCAATACACAGGCAGTGAATTCCAGATAATTGCTCCATTATTACTCATCCAACAATAACTCCATGTTATTTTTACTTCTCTCACATCCTCCTTGTATATTTTGCCCAGATTTACATTCTCTCAGTACTTGATTTGTATATTTATAGAAATGGTTTCCACCTATCTACTCTCCCTTAATCAGTAATGATCTATGACATCTCCATCGAATTCTGTCTCAAATTTACCCCAGAGACATTTGGCAGACTCTTCAGACCTGTGCCAATTACTCTACATTGTCTAATTCCTTAATCTGACAGCTGTCTACCTATTCAGTCAACCCATTCTTCTTGCAGTCTATCAGTTTCCTTGATATTACGGTCAATTACTGTCCTCTAACAATGTACATGGTTACTTTTCACATCAGATTCAGGAAGGCAGAACTGCTGCTTAATCCAATTCTGCCTTTATCATCACTAATGCCAGTGCTTGCTGTGTGAGTATATATAGTGAGCAGATGGCATCTTGCATATCTTCCAACAATATTGGGGATTTTTGTTTTTACATATTGCCTGAGTAATGGCTCTAATGTAGCAAAACTGTAACTCCAAGTTTATGATTCTAGGGATTAAGGATATAACACCTGCAGAATTTGACTCCTGCATGACTGTTCCAAGTAGAACTGTGCTATGTCTTTCAGTTACTTTAATTAAACTATAAATGGCATATTCTTTTCATGTTTAAACAACCTTCAACCAAACAAAAGACACCTTAAGAAATTTTATTCTCTACTTTTATTGATCCTTCCCAATTAAACCAACTGTTCCAATTTAGTATTTGCATCGGTAAACTTTTGTAACTTGTTCAAAATATCAATCCTATGCTATGTAACAACAGTAAATATTAATCTAAATCACTCTACTACTCCCAAACAAATGCACTCTTTGTTTGGGGGGGGGGGGTTTAATTACGTTGAGGAATGTTCAATTTCTTACTGCTTCTATTAGCTGCTAAAACAAAGATGCCCTTTTGTGGGTGGGGTAGATATCCTGGAGAGAGATAAATGTAAATACTGATTAAAACAAAAAATCAATGCACAAGTATCCATCAACCAGGGAAGGGTCTTGAAAGATCTTGTTTATTTCAATGATCAGTAACTTTTAAGCTACAGCAACTAACAACTTCCTGAGAATGTTAGATCAATTCATGCATGTGTATGTTATTCTGAAGTTTATCGCTGTTGACTCAGTCCGCTGAATATTCACTGCCAAAACCTCTGCACTCTGAATACACAACACAAACATTGTCATTTGTTCCATGATCACATCTATTGTTATGGGAAATGGCACTTGCTATACTTTCTGCCAATATACAAACTCAGTGGTGATATTTAATTCTCTTGTCAGTTTGGTTAGGAAATGAGCAATTCCTTTACTGGATACACTGACATCTTTATCATCCCACTAGTTTTAGCTTTTATTTTTATGACTATAGATGTTGTAGTGTCTAAAAACCAATCTACAGAACTAGTAAAATGTTGAACCAGTAGGAATTTATCAGACAAAAGAAGAACTAAGATTTGATTGTATTCCTGAGGTATAAATCAGGATCAATTCATTTTTGCAGAAACTCTTACCTTCAAACTGCAGGAACCACAGACTGACCTAAGAGAAATAAAATACCTGTGACTGAACTGTAAGAAAGTGTGCTGTAGTGCTAGAAAATGAAATACTTAAACTAGCATTCAATGACTACATACTGTAAATCTTTGGACTTCTTAAAAATGTTTCTTTTAATAATTTTATCAAGTTTGCTACTTTCTTTTAAAAAAGGGTCAGTGTATTTGGTTGAAAATACAGAAACTTTCAACTGAAAGATTTCTTTAAATTGAAGTAGCGTGATAATATTTGGCAAATACTGGCAATGGATACATTTTGCCTTTATTTAAATATCTCAATCTACAACTAAACATTTATGTAAAACTTCATCTATTAGCTTAACAATATGAACAAATAGCTTTTTAATACAGAAGAACATTTAAGTATATTTAACACCTTTTGATATGTTTTAAGTAAAAGAGTGTATTTTGCAGTCTGGAGTACTAATCTTATATTTATATTTTTGGTTTGTACAATGCATAAAGGTTTTCTAATGAAATACACCAGGAAGGAGGGGAGTTTAAATCCACCTATTTGCTATAGCTTTCTGGGACATCTTTTGTCCTGAATGAGTCAGTGGATTAACTGGAATGCTGACAGTCCGTTCAGATATTTTGATGAAAATGCTAATCAGTATGCTTACAGTAAAAGAGTCTAGAGGAAAATAGTTATTGGCAGTCAGTTACCTTTTACAAAAGAGACAAGTTGAAGGCCACGAGAAGATGGGGAACTTTGTTTTACAGCAGCAGCATACCTGCAGGGCAAAGGGAAAAGATCACAATCCCCAAAACCAAATATCACCGTATACAATGCACATCAGGAGTGCAGTGGAATACTCTGCATGGGTGGATGAGTGCAGCTCCAACAAATATCAAGCTCACCATCATCCAGACAAAGCACCCTGCTTCATTGGCACTTCATCCACCGTTCTAAATAATCACTCCTTTCAATCACTCCTGGTGCACTGTAGTTGCAGTGTGTTCCATCTACAAAATGCACTGCAATTACTCAAAGGGTATTCTGACAATATCTCTCAAACTCACAACTTCTACCAATAAAGTCAACAACAGTGGATGTTACAGGAACAAGTGCTCCTCTTGGGTCAAGGTGATGTGTGACTAAGTATGCAACTTATCCTTCATTGTCACCAGGTCTACATCCTGGAACTTCCCGGTGAACATGGCCGCAGGAGCATCTTCACCATCACCTTCTGAAGAGGAATTAGGGATGAGCAAGGAATGCCGGCCTCATCAGTGACACCCACATCCCAGAAATATATAGAATTCTGTTAAGATTTTCATTTTAGAAAATGGATTTTAAAGGGTAATGCATGTTGCAGAGTCATTCACAAGTTTTGTTTGCGATCATAAAGCAAGGGACAGATGAACTGGTACTGCCAGGGAGGTCAGAATGGGAGAGACTGGGGGAGAGGGAGAGAATGAAAAAGGAAAGCCAAAACATAGCATATTTAGGGGTAAGTATTTATTAGCTTTTTTTTCATAAAACTAGCCAGAAACATACCATTTAACCACTCACAAAAGCATTAAGAGCCAAGGGCATTTTCTCCTCTGAACATAAATATAAAATCTGTTCTTGTACTCCCTTTGGATTTGCCAGTAAGCAAAGTCACGTGGTACCTTATTTGTTTGAAACTGCCAGTTAGAGTTATGTTTTGATAGTTAAACAAGCTGTGAACTCAAGCAAATGAAGAACAATGAAAATATGAGCTTCTAATGACAATTCTAAATTAATAAAATTCCCTGCTTCTATTTCCTGAACCAGTTGAGCTTAAATATCAGTTCAGTTTACCAGTAAATGCAGAGCAGTTGTTTAGCAAAAGGCTACAGTTCACAATATGCAAAGCAAATTTTTTGAAGTCAACCTTTATATTCCCTCCCTTTTTCAAGTTTTAATCTGAGCAATGGATATTGGTGCAGTGCATGTGATAGCTGAGTTTCCAGCAGGACGTACACCCTCAGGATGTGCAGGACCACTCCCAGATTCACACCCTTGAGATGTGAGTTCACAGCCCCAGGATGTACCAGATTGCTCCTGGATTGACTGGTGTCTGAGATGTGCATTGCTCGTTAGCTCATTTAAGGCTCAGATGTGTGAAGCTGGACAGAGGGCCACCCAGCTTCTGCTTCTAAAAACTGCATCAGAATTGGTGATGAATGACTGCTTGGGGAATTTTTTTTAAAGCAGAGAGTAATGGATAATAACAACCACTAGGAACCGAATGATGATCATTCTGAGTGAACATGAAAATCATACAAGATACAAACCTTCCCCTTTTTCAAGTTGCTGTAGAGATCTTTGTTTTGGAGAAACTTTTCCATTTCAGCTTTTACTAAGACTTTACGAACGTTAATGATTTCCTCCACAGTCAGTGCCAAGCTTTCTACTGGGTGACTGAATTCCTCCTGCAGAGAAAAAGATTCCATCCTAAGTCTCCCTGCCATAACTTGTCTCAATTTAATAAAAAGGATGCCCTGAGATTCCTAGAAACAGAAACTCGCAACATTGTTTGCATAGCTTGCAAGGACAGAGGGTTTGATAGCCATAAGGGAGGCAGTGCCCATATCATGTACACATTTGCAGGTGAATCCTTTGTCACAAGGTGGGACTGTGTTCCTAGAACAGTCAAATTTTTTTTTAAAAAATCAAGATTTCCCATAATGCAAAACTACGTTATCTGTGCATGTTTCAAGAAATGTAAATTGAGAAAGTGTTTTTTTTATTTACTTTTTTCACATAACTTGAGACCGAATTTTATTCCATATCTCAAAATTTTAGGTAGTGATTTGTGAATTCTGTAAGGGCAAATTTCTGTAAGCTGAACGGCTGTAATGTGGGAGTCGCCTGTACTTTATAAATTACTTAGTGAATCATAAGCTGCTGCTGGTTTACTCAGATGGACTTAAATTGCTTAAAAAAAAGAGCCAAAATAGTGGGCCAGATCTTGCATGACATTAGCCTGCTGTCTGGAATCGTCACCCGTAGTCACTGCTCACCTGCATTTACCTGGGCTGGATCCAGAGAATCGATCTCACTGGTCTTTCGCACCTGAATCAGGCAGCATGGTCCCAAATGTGACCAGGCCTCAGGTGGTGCAGGGCAGAGGTCCTACCTCCACAATACCCTCAATAGGCTTAGACTGAAGTCAAAGCTAGGGATGGAGATTTGCCAGCTGTCAAACACTGCCTTGAATTCTAGTTTGTAAATGCCTTTGACATTGAGAGACATTTAAAAGCTATTAAAATTAAAATTACAGAACTTAATTTCCTCTTTGCCTCTAAGTCTGCAAGCCTATAATCCCTGTTCAATGGTTTTGGATTTTGTTTCAGATCTGGCTGGTGCAGAGTCTGAGAGGCAATTCCCAGAAGCAATACTGGAGAACCCCGTGAACTTTCTGAATTTACTGGTAAGTTCTGGCCTCTCAGTACTCACAAGCTGATCTTGGATTTGCTGCCATTTGAAGATATGCACACAGGCAATTCCCCTTTGAAACCAAGAAAGCATATACTTGCCATAAAGAGAGTTCACCACCGATTCCTGGGATGGCAGAATTGCTTGCTGTACAAGGAGAGATTGAATTGACTAAGTCTAGTATTCACTCAAGCTTAGAGGAGTAGAAATCTAATTGAAACTTCTGAAATTCTGACAGGGCTGGACAGAATGGAAGTGGGTAGGATATTTCATATAGATGGGGTTCCAGAACTCGGGATCACAATCTTTGGATTTAGGACTCGGAGGACTGACAGGAGGTGAAACTTCTTTACTCAGAGGTTAGTGAACCAATGGAATTTGCTACCAAAGAACACTGAAGGGGCCAAGTCACTGAATATTTTTAAGATAGATGTGTATGTATATATATATTTCCAGATGCAAAATGTGGGATATGGCACAGAGCAGGAATATGATATTGAGGTGGATGATCTGCAATGATCATATTGAATGGCAGAGCAGGCTTGAGGAGCCAAATGGCCTACCCTGCTCCTAATCTCGATACGTCTACAAATGAAACACTTCTGTTAATAATCAGGAAGCCATCTGAACATATGTATCGTTTTCTCAGAAACATGGTTATGGTACGAAAATAAACATTTTGCACAATTGAAGAGTGAAATCTGGTTAACACAAAGCTTGTGTACAAGTTGCAACAGACACTTACCATCAACTGGCATTTGGAAAATTTTGAAAGAGTCTCTGAAATACCCTTTGAAGTACGCAGGATACCTCCCCCTGCTGAAGAAGAACGAATTCTTTGAGCCTCCGTTGACCACATCTCCTCATTCTGTTCTACTGAAAGTATAAACAAATATCACATTTTTGGGAATCCAATCCAGTAGAAAAGAACAAAGCCATGGGCAGCACAGTAGTTCCTTGGAGTCCACTGAAACCATTCACACATGATCACTTCTTCATAAGCAAATGCAGAGTCAGCGAATAATTCAACCTACAGGAGCAATATCCAAGTCTACATCAACTCATTCAGTGCCCACAAAAACAGCAGAGTTTACCTTAGGCAGCAACTAAAGATGAAAACCCTGACTGATTTTCTCTTTCATAATCCAGGGGACTTGATATTTTGGATAAGGAATGAGAAAGCTATGAACATGTTCATGCTGCAAGGGCCCAGTTACTCACCTCTTTAACTAATGAGCAGAGGAAAGAGAATCTACTTAATACATACATAGCAGGATTTATATAACCAGCTCTCACTTAATCAGAAGATTTTATGACCCATTTGTTTGTCATCTAATTAGAGGATTTTAGGACTATTCAGTTGCACTAAATACAAACACAATAAACACAAACAGAAAATCTATTTTCTAGCCATGGAACTTTTTCTGAAAAAGCATCTGACTATATAAAATTATGATTCACTCATCATTCACCAGCTGCTGCGTTATTCAGACTGAAAGCGATAAAGCTCCCAAATCTTATTTTCTACTTTACAATTGTGACAACATTTCAAAAGGTGTCAAAGAATCAGAGTCAAATGTCAATATCATGTAGCACAAAAGCAGGCTCTCAGCCTAATGGTCCCATGCCAACCATCAAGTACCTATCTATACTAATACTATTTATGAGCACTTGGTGGGTAGCCTTCTGTGCCATGGCAATTCAAGTGCTCTTTGAGATACGTAAATGTTGTGGGAGCTTCTTCGTGCACCACTCCCTCAGGCAGTGTGTTCCAGATTTCAATTCACCTCTGGGTAAAAATAAGTCTTCCTCAAATCCCCTCTAAAACTTCTACCCCTTACCTTAAACATGCCCTCTGGTTTTAGATACCTCGGCCATTGGGAAATGTTTCACTCTCTGCACCCCTCATAATTTTGTCTACCTCCATCAGGCCCGTCATCCTTGTCTACTCTAAGGAAAACAAGCCCAGCCTATCCAGTCTCGCCTCACAACTGAAATGCTCCATCACAGGCAAATCCTGGTGAATCTCCTCTGCACCTTATATACAGCAACCACATCTTTCCTGTTGTGTAGAAATCAGAACTGGACAAGGTACTCCAGCTGTGGCCTGACTAATTATTTCTTTAGCTGCACCATGACCTCTCTGCTTTTCTGTGCTCTGGCTAAGGCTGGCAAGTATCCCATATTCCTTCTTAACTGGTTATAAAATACATTTGGATGGTAGTGAGGTGTTGGCAAAATTTAAATCTTTCTTGCATTAATTTACTGATTAGCTAGAGGGAAAAAAAACAATCCTTGAAGATAAAAATGCAGCCACATGAAATAGGATGCTAACTGCATCTATGTTTTAAAGGAAGAATGTCTAAAGAGAAGAAATCAAAAACTGACAGGACTGATCATTCCCTAGAACAACCTTGTTTACTGTTACAAGGTAATAATGGTATACATATGGTATCCTGCAGGTGCTGACACCAAAACCAGAATGTTGAAATTAAAGAACTGTTCAATGGTATTTATGAACCTTTGGTCAGGAGCTGAGTGCTCCACAAGTAATACAATCTTATCCGTGTAAAAGTTTCAAAAGCATAGAATCATTTCACCTTTTCACAGGTCACTTTTTTATGAAAACACCTCAGCCTTTAACTGTTTCTATTTTACTGCCAACAAGTACTGATGCACTAAAATTTATTCAGTCCTGTCAATAAACATTGTCTAATGATTAAGCAGTCTCTCAAGAGGAAAATGGAAGGATACATTGGATTACCTCACCTTTATGCTGAGACACAGCTCTGGTTACAGATTCAGTCCCTGAATACAACTTTGTGTGGGAATCCTTTGATGAGAGATAGGCCGATTCCGATTGTGACAGGGCTAATTCAGTCTGTAACTGGATGAGATCATGTTCTGAGAATGAGCGATCGCGTTTTAGAGGAACTGGGGAGCTGGTAACCCTTCGCATTTCTCCACTTGGTGAATCTTCCTCCTTTTAAAATGACACAATTGTGTCTGAATGTGTGTATCACTCACTTCTACGTATGGAGATCATTACCCTCACACAATAAAGCAAAACAATTAAAATAAGCACACACAAAAAATTAAACATTATCATTGTGTTCCAAATATTAGTAGATTTATGCATTTTGTCTGACACCAGCCATTTTGCTCATGTATTACTGAAATAATCAGTAGCCCTTCAGCTTCCTTTCTATCATGGCAGCACAAAGCTGAAGTTGTAGAATTCAGTTTTTCGCAATTACAATGAAGCCCAATGCAATCCTGAGGAACAGCAACTCATTTTCCATCTGGGCATGTGGCAGCCTTCTGGACTTAACATTGAATCCTATAACTTCAGGTAACTTGATTTCTCAGTATACATCAGTTGCCCATCTGTGATATTGGC
>JARFYF010000017.1:23374470-23392027 GCA_030265395.1 Rhina ancylostomus | reverse complement strand
GGGAACTTGATGATGCACTGCAGTATCCTTTGATATGGCAAATAAGGCTCACCTTTGCTTTTCTTTCTACCAACAGTCTGCACTGGCCGAAGCTTTCTTTCTGACTTGATCTCTTCAAGGATTCGCTCATGCAGACTGCGTGGCTTCTGAGGCTTGGGCCGTAAATTCCTTTCAGAGACCTGCAAACAATTAGTTGGAAGCATCTATTCACCCAGAACGAGCACTGGTTGAAGAATTAAGGAAATCTGAGTAATTTACAAGATCCTAATCTACAATTTGTATGTAATTTTCATATTCCGTGGGCTGATGCAGAATATCATATCCAACACATTAACTTTGAATTGATTCAGTGAGGTGACAAGGGAACATAAAGCAGCATTAAATCTGTACCTTCAAGAGCTATCACACATGCATGTCCAGGTAAAATAACATATTAGTGAGAGTCACATCCCTCTCCACTGACTTTTAATCCATTCGGTTGACCAATGTGTGTGTGTAGCATTAACACTATCTCATTCACTATTTCATTCCCTTCGCATCGTATTACATTGTTTGACTGTGACAAGTTTCATTTTCCTTCCAAACTCAGCATGTCAACCACACCCCAGGTACCTGAAAGAAACTGAAGCACCCTAGCATGATGAACCTGTACAATCTTATCAAACATGTTGAATCCACATCTATTCCAAGCTGGGCTTACGTTAGCAAGTAGACAAGGTCACAGAGTTGACTCCAGATACCACACTGCAGATGATACAGCACAACTGCTGCACTGGATCATTTCTTTAGGTAGACAAATGAAAGCTAACTATTGAGAAGTGAGATTAGGGACTGCAATTCTGGTGTCATGCTTAATGTCAATGAGGCCAAATTCACCTGACACCAAACACACAATAATAATTAATAATGTTTCATTTTTAATTAGCTTTAGTATAGTTAAATAATCTCATCCCTCAAATCGTGCTTCCAGTTATTCGGAAATCAGTTTGTCAAATCCCTTAAAAGAGCTGAGCTGAAGTGAATGGGATGCATCTTTGAAACTTAAGCCTGTGACCTATATTTGGTAAGCATTAAGCTGCAAGGAAACTACTTATAGTACTTTTTTTCCATTACTAAAGACTGTTTGATGGGAATCTTTCTGCTGAGACAATAGGATTAAATTTTGCATGCAACTGCATTTTAATGCCCACAATATTGAACACTCAACTCGCCAGCAAATCCAAGGAAGGTACCATATCCATGGGCTGGGCAGAATTTCAAGCATAATAATGCTGAAATAAGCATGATGCTGCAATAGTAAAGATACATAAATTACACTAGCATTATTAGATCATTTGTATAGAACTGAAACACAAATCTAAAATGAAAATAATTTTAAAAGTATATACTTCAGTTGATCTTCCTTCCAATATTCCCAAATCCTTTAAACTTCAATTTAATTTGCATTCCCTTTTCTAATACAATTTGATCTATATACCATTCTACTACTCCATCTCTTGGAATCAGAGGTAGGAGAAAATTACAAAATGGCCTAAAATAGGCTGAAGGCATTTACTTATATCTATTCAAATGAAAAAGACTGGCTCAAACATGTTTGTGTTGGATGGAAATTATTTTTTAAAATTACATACTTTGCAGCAGAGAAAGTAAATTATTAACTGTGACAGATGGATGAAGAAAATACATATGGAAACACTCCCTAAACACAAAAATGGACGATCAGCCAAGTAGTCATTGGATTGGTTCATCTTCAGCTAATTACAATGATAGTGAACAAGCAGCAGCATCCAGGACCTTTATGAGTACTGATCAATGCCCACAGTGTGCACAAATAACGATCTGCCTGTCAGAATCATTGTTATTTAGCAATAAATTGGACAGTAGTTTTACTTTTCACGACATTTCACTTTTTATATATGGAACAGCAGTGATTTCAAGACTCTTTTGACTTCCTCCCGTCATTTCTGCATGTCATGTAAGAATGTAAGGAGTAGAAGTGGGACTAAGCCTCTTGACCCTGTTCCAGAATTCAGTGAGGTCATGACTGATTCTTAACTTCATGACCATATTCCTGCCTAATTCCAACATCTCTCAAGTGTCTAAAATCTTATTGATTTCAGACTTTAGTATGGGGTAAAAAGAATTCTAAAGATTTGCAACTTAAGTTGGTTTCTCCTTACCTCAGTCATAAATGGCCAACTCTTTTTTGCAAGACTGTGCCTCTTAGTTCTAGGTTCCCCAGCTAGAGGAAATGGCATAAACCCAGTCAATACTTCTTAATCCTGCATTTCTCAGTGAGATTACCACACAATTTTTCAAATAGCTCTCTTCGTAGCCAATCCCCTCAACCCTGATCTCAGTAAGGATTCTTCAAACTGCCTGGTTAAGGAGACTACTATAGATTTCCCTGTTCATAAAAGGTCCAAGAGAATACCACAGGTATGTAACTTTTTTCCTAATAACAGTAAATATCAGTACAAAGCCCACAGAAATGCAATGAATAGCTCATCCTGTTTGCTTGCTGTTGGCTGCAAAGTATGAGTCAATTGCAAACAAACAATAGGATGGATTTATAGTGATCAGCAGTGATGTCTCAGAACTTTGCTTTACCTCTGGAGGATATCAACAGTTGATCAACAGGTGTGTTTTTTGTTTGAAACAAAGCACCTGAAATTTTTCTGGGGTAGAATTCTTTTAAATATCAGAGCTTCAGAACATGGAGTACTCTAAAGGTCTAAAACGATTACTAATTCTCATTTTAGTAAATTAAATGCAAGTGATTGATTCAAGTCACAGATCACAAAATACTGAAGGTGGAGCTGTAGAGCAGTGCTGCACATGTAATTGATACCACATTGACAGTTACTTGCATTCAAAGATGATATCCAGATAGAAATTACTGTATTTTTTTCAATTTCGATAAATGCTAGTACCTTGACAGATTGGAGACTGTATTGGTTAAGCAATCGTATACATTTAGGTAAGTAGAATAATTCTATGTCCTAAGGCAGCCGAGCAACCACTGGGAAGTGGTAAGCTAGAGAATACAGAAGGAGAAAGCAGATGGAAAACGAAGTGA
This sequence comes from Rhina ancylostomus, assembly GCA_030265395.1. Classification (NCBI taxonomy): domain Eukaryota; kingdom Metazoa; phylum Chordata; class Chondrichthyes; order Rhinopristiformes; family Rhinidae; genus Rhina; species Rhina ancylostomus. The sequence continues at coordinate 23,388,948 of JARFYF010000017.1, read as the reverse complement.
TGTGGGAGAACTGGCTCAGACGTCATCACTAACACCAATTAGAGTTAGCGAATAAAGAAATGTGAGGAAGAAACAAAATCCATGAGGAAAAACAGATACAAACAATGCAAGTTCCAAGTTAAAGACGTGATCCTACCGGTTTTAAAGGAGGCCGCGATCTTATAAACTCAAGAATGAGTTCATGGGCATTTTTCTTCACACATGGAGGGATGTCACCATCAACCTGCAAACAGAAACAGAATTCTCATTGATCTATTCAACGATCTAGACCACTAATCAGCATCAAGACATCAATAAAGGTACCAAAACAAATCAGCAACCCTGGCCATTCTGGCAACCCTGCATAGTTACTCAATTTTTCAGCTTAAGTCTAGAAGGACAGTGCAAACCATGTCAGAATTTAGAAGCTGAAAAAAAATCATTATATTTAGTCTATTACTAAATGCATATTATACTCTGTGTTAAAGTTGACTTGTACTTTACTTAATTGCTTTGAGCAGTGCACAGCATACGATAGGAAAATTATTTCTGAATGACTACACATGCTAAAATTGTAGATGCTTTTCAAATCAAAGGGTCAGTGGGGAGAGGAAATCAAGAGTATGCACAGGATCCAATATTACTTGAAAATGATATACTGTATACTCTTTCCAATATCAGTTTTCTTTAAGCTGAAGAATATTAGAACACAAGAACATAAGAAATAGGAGCAGGAGTAGGCCATCAGATCCACCTACCTGCCTTTTCCCCATAACCTTCAATTCCCCTACTATGCAAACTATAATGATGAAACTACAGAACTAATATCCAGAAATTTTAAATTAAATATTGGCAGAGGTTGAATCAGATCTATGTCAATTCCCTCTGCATGATTCCATTCTTCATATGAGGAGAAATATGAAAGCAAAATAAAACAGATTTTGAAAATATGAAATAAATGAAAAAAAAAATTCCTGAAATACTGAACAGGCCAGCATAATTCAGAGAAACAAAATCAATGCTACAGGTCAATAAGATTTCATCAGAATTTGAAGTAAGATGGAGAAATATTGATCATCAAAATAAGTAGAATAGATATGAACATTTATTTAATATATTATAACTTATTAAATTAACATAAATTCCTGCAGAAATGCAAAGCAAATTTATCTGTACGCACATTGCAAACTAACCAAGATACTGAGCTTACTGCATAACTGGAAGTGTGCCCGAATACCACAGAAGAAAACAGAAAGCAAGTCACACAAATAGCACAGAAAATGTGAAGATGAAGAAACATAGTAGTATGTTACTTAAATGTGTTTTCAGGAATTAAAAACTAAAGTTGCTACATGCAGTGTGTTTGCTTCAGACACCTTCAGCTTCATGATGTCTTTTTTTTGCAGCCAGGTATCTGTTCAAAAGTGTTAAAAACAGAGTATGGTTCTATGTTAGGACAACGTTAAGTTAATAAAAGGAAATAAAAAACTACATGGGGTGCATAAAAGAAAGTTTTACAGGCTTAAAGTACAAAATCAACAAATGGGGAGGGGTTCAACTGACTCTTCAGCATCATTAAAAATACTTGAAGCCTGTACTATATTCCTTTAAAACATGATTTTTTTTGTCAATAATTTGTTGGAAGGCCATTGACTAAATTCTACATACGAGATCTCTTACATCTCAAAATTTAATATAAATCCAGATAAAATGTTGCTTGACTATCAGAAATACTCATGAGACACCAAAGGCTAGATGGGGGTGCTTGGTTAGCACTTGGAGCTTGAAGTATCCATCCTATGTTATTTATCTGGAAATTAAAATTAACTGTAAGATTGTAAAATTTGATTCACCTGAGAGAGGGAAATAGAGACCAAGCATTTGCAGATGTTACCTTTGTCAAAAAGCTATGCAACAAAAAAATATACAGAATAAAACTCTGATGAATGGGCACAATTGGGACTTTGGTGGGGCAGATTTTCCAGACTATTGGATGTTATACCTATTAATACACCAGAACATTTTAATTCATTTTTTTTAGATGTTACAAGGTATTATAATTAATTTTCCAGTAAACCCAGTGAGTTTCAAGGGTGTGTGGAAACCTGAGCCCCAGTGAATTTCAAGGGAGCTCAGCAGAACCTCAGTATAGAAAACATCACTTGATCGGTTAGATGCTGAACTGCTGGAATTCTGAATAGTTCGAGCTTTACTGTAAATATCTAAAAAATGTAAACGGGTTCAGGAGGACGTAAAAGTGACTCATGTAATTAACTGCTTTAGGGTGACTCTTGTGTTAAGACATAGAGAGCAACTGGACATTGTTGCTTGGGCGATGAGATGAACAACTAATTAATTAATTTTCAGTGGTGTCAGGTGTTAATTGGGATACTGGTATTGAATGTCAACCAGGACACGAGCAAAACTTAATGGGTCTCCTTGAAAATTGTCACAAAGACATTAACCACAGATACAGACAGCACACTGGATAGTGATTAGCACTGATGCCTGGTTCTATCCTGACCTTGAATGCTGTCTGTGTGGAGCTTATGCATTCTCCCAGTGACTGCATGTGTTTTTTGCAAAGTTCTCTCATTTCTCCTACCCTCACCCCAGAACAGCCCAAAGATGTGGTTACTGTAAATTATTCCTCAGTGGTATAGATATGTGGCAGAGAAATCAGCATGTGAAAGAGAACAAGTTGTAGGGCTATGGGGAAATAAGGAGAAAGCAAATGGAACAAATGGAATTGTTCTGCTAGGATTCTGCATATACCTGACTGGTCAAATAGCCTCCTTCTGTGTCAAAGCAAGTTAAGCAGGAAAATAGAACCTGGGCTTCCATCTATTTCATAAGTTCACGTCTCTGATAATAAGATGTTGTCCTGGTAATGGATTGTCAGTCCAGTACAAAGTTTGAAACCTTTTGACGCATGGACAAGAGTGATACCCAGTGAACCAAGCAGACAGAGTACAATAGGGGGACTGCAGAGTCAGAGTTATACAGCACACAAACAGGCCCTGTGGTTGACAATGTCCGCATCAACCATCAACATTAAAATTTAGGTTATGGTACACACATCACTTTTAATACCTTGATAATACCGGAAATCAGATTAAAAAGTAAATAAAGGAAATGTGAGATAATTTGTTTGAACAACAGAATGCAAATCTAAAGAAGTTACCATCGATAATATGCTCAAAAATGGCACTAATCCTGAAAATTAGACACTAAAAAAGGAATGTTCAAAACAATTCAAAGAATTATTTTATACAGCAATGCTTGGAGTCATTTAATCCAAATGGAATCATTTAAAATTGAATTAAAGGGGTAGACTAATTAAAAAGCTTTTGTTTTAAAACCAATAAGACGACAGAAACTTTCATAGTCTTGTACTTTGCCATAACCAAGGAAGTTAAGTATTAAACATGTATTAATTCAGGAAGGTAGCAGCACATTTAGATTTTAAGACATCAGAGAACTATTTAGACATTTTAACCATTCTATAAAACCATTCTATAAGATTATAAGATGAGTGGCCTCCTAAATGCAACTGGATACTGCAATTGGAGTCCCTGGATTGTGTTCCCATGATCTGCTGTTTTCCCAACAGGAGGAAGGTCATGTAACAGTTGAGCTCATGATTGGACTATATAGGAATGAAAACCAAGATACTGTGTTGGAATTTTAGTCTTTTATCTTACCATGACTTTGCGTAGCTTATACTTCCGTGCTTTAATGTCCTGCATTAACATCTCAAATGGTGTAAGCTGGTATTCTGTGGGAAGGGGGTTGTACTGCTTTTCTTCAACCTTCTTAAGTTTTACACCATGGCGGAGGTCTCGCATCAGCTGTACCCAGAGACGGGCCTGTAAGCAAAAAGGAAACAATTCCCAAAAATAATGCAACTCTCGAACCTTTGGAATAGGGACAGTTTACCCCGGTTAACCCATTGGCTGGATAACTTCTACAACTTATCCCATGGCAACCCTGAACTTGCCCTATCAGAGATAGTCCTTTGTCCTATCCATTCCTCTCCTGTCTTCTCTGCAACTTAAAATTAACTTGTTTTCCCACTTTCCAGGGTCTTTGGCCCAGAACGTTAACTGTATCTCTTCCCACAGGTGCTGCCCGACCTGCTGAGTGTTGCCAGTACTTTGTTTTTATATTACAATGTCCACAACACCCACTGCATCCCTGGTTTGCACATTAACAACAACACAAGACGTACACTGGGGCTGTGCTAAAGAAAAGTGAATGGCCACAAGTCAAGGTAAAGCACCATCTTGCAAAGGTGGAAAGTAAACAAACTCTAGTGATAAATTCAATCTGTTCTTGACATAGTGAAGAAAATAAAAATTCAGGTCATTACATTCAAAGTGGGCTAAACACAGCTAATCCAAATCGATGCATATCCTTTTCAAACATACCTAAGAAAAGCAATGGGTTAAAACATAAACTCAGACTTAAGTTACATTAAAATAAAAATCAGATATTTTTATGCACTATGTCATCAACTTGTCGCGTGCGCGGGTTCTCTCTGTCGCTCGGCGAAGACGAAGGCCCAGCGCCATCTTGGGCCCCACTGCTCTGACGACGCACACCCCGACCGCCGAGCTGGTTCGCTTGCTCGGACAGCGAGTCACTACAACTTCACTGTTTCCTGAGATGAAAGGTCACCTGAAGAGGGATTGAACAGAAAGTACTTATACTCACCAAAGTTTAGATTACAGGTGGCTTCATTAAAAATTAAGGGGTTTGACAGGGTCTACTAACAGGCTCTTTCTATTGGTTGGAGAATCCTGGAGTCAAAGTTTTGTAATGAAAAGTATAATTATTTAAGATTTTGCTTTAATTTTTTTCTATGATGTAAATGTTGCTGGCTAGAGCAACATATACCCACTGAGGTGGTACATTCTGGCTCACGTACTTTCAGGGTGTTCTTATTTAGTGGTCGAGATGTAATCTGCCATTAGTGGCATATTGAAATATAGATCTGAGAACATGTCAATGACTGGCTTAGACTTTGTACAGAGAAATGTCACTTGTGGAAATGCAAACAACCAGTTTGCCTTAACTGGGGTTGAGTCATCTTCTTACAAAATTGCTGAGTCATTTCAGAGAGCAGTCAAGACTCAATCACACTGCCTTGATTCCGTACTTGCACCTAGGCCAAACCTAACACAGACGTCAGTGCTCCTTCCCTGAAGGATGGGGTGGGACTTTCCCCAGCAATTTGGTTGAGTCATAGTCATTATTATTGATTTAATTCTATCTGAATAATTAGTCTGAAGAGGAACCTCTGCAGGTAAATAGTTGTGAACATTTGGGATTCTCGATGCCTGGATGGGTGGATACTTAAACCCGAGACTGATAGATTTCTGAACACCGAAAGGGACAGCTATATTCAGGAAGATGGTCTCTGAATCAGGGGATACAGGGGGAAAGTGGAGGATTGATGGAAGATCAGCCATAATTTTTGTTGAAATCTGGGGATATGCAGCAAGTCGGGCTACATCCATGGCAAGAGAAACAGAGTTTTTCAGTGCTGATGAAGGGTCATTGGCCTGCAACATTACTTCTACTTTTTCTTTCTATTTCTACCGAGCAACTTGCTGAGTACTGCCAGCCAGCATTTTCTTTTTTCATTTCATGGTTTTATTGAATACAGAGTTGCCTTGAGTGGCATCATGGTCTTTTCTTACTTTTATTTCTTCTATTCTTACGGTAAGGAAAAAAAAAGCTCCTCTCTGCCCACTTCATCCCCACCAACCCAAGCAATAATCTTCATTTGTATTAAATTTGATAAGTTACTGGGAAAGGAAAGAAATTAACATAATTTATCCAGCAGGAACCCAAAGATCAGATGCAACACTCAGTGCAGAGATATTAGATTAAAATTTACTACTTGGTCCCAAAAAGATACAAGATCAGAATAAAGTCCCTCTGCTTCACCATCAATTTATAATCTAAATACCTTTGTTTTAAAAAAAACAGATAGTGATGAAATCAGAGAAATGCACTTGTAGAATTTCACGTACATAACAGAGTTCCTCAAAAAACCTCAGATTTCTTCAACTGCTATGGAACCAAAATTCAAAATGCACAACATACAACTGCATTTATGTCCTGTTGCAATCTCAGAGTTCATTGATGCTTGAATGGGTGTAATTTGCTTTTGCATGGTGGAGGAGACGACAAAGGCCAATGGAACTAGCATAAGACCTGAACAAATCTTGGAAAATCAAAACATCGTAAAATACATTTTCAAAAGTTTAAAACTATATGTCGCGTTCCATTTGCAAATTTTTAAAGCATAACGAACCTTGCATTTCCATCCGTTACTTCTGACACTCTTTATTACCAAAAGCTGGTATGCACACAATTTAAGCATGGTGAAATTACACAGGCAACTCAATGGACAAGAACAGCTTCATGAATTAAAACTTCAGTTTACATCTATCTGATTTTATCAAGGATTAAGGGAGAGTTTAGTATCAGAGAACTACTGCATTCAATATAAACTTACAGGAAGCCTTAGACTTGTGCAATTGACAATTATTCCTTGTAATTTTCAAAAGGGTAAATGTCATGTGACAAAATGAGGTGAAAATCTGGCTCTTGAAATCCACACATTACTGGTCGTGCAAAATACAATGCTCACCCAGTCTGTATGGTTGAGGTTGTCCAATTCCACCAGAGGAATCTGCTGTGACTCTCCAACCTGCATCTTCTTCAGCATCTGTAATACAATAGGAGTTAAAACACTGGTATAAATAAATTCATGGTAACACTGGCAAAACTTTCAAACTGCACAGGAGTCATGGGATATGGGGAGGGTGCAGGAAAGCAATGTTGAGGCCAATATTAACTTATTAAAGACAGAACAGGCTCAAGAGGCCAAGAGGACTTCACCTTCTGGTTATGTTCTTATTGAAGCACAGTGGTATAGGGTTTCAATACTCAAACTCATAAGAATAAGTATTTCTCACAGTGTAAAGCACACACACACAAAAAAAGGGATTGATTATTCAAGTTCTTCAAAACATTTCTATCTGATGTACAACAGTTTAGTTTCATGCTGGGAAATGGTTTCCAACTAGAGTCTGTGTAATAGTCCATCTCATTACCAGCCCTCCCTGAAAAGCTATCAAATTAATGCATCAAACTCAACAGAAAATGATAAATACTAATTAATAAGATAGATCAAAGTCACTGTTTTTTTAGCTGCATTAAGACTCCCTTTAGTCTTTGAGTTTCTAAAGTCCAGATTAAAACTTCAATCTGGAATCCCAAGATATTTCACTTTCCTCCTTTTAAAAACCAGGAGAATAAGATTTTAATACCCATTCATGATTAGTAGAACTATTCGTCCACATTTGCTTTGCATGTGTTATCACCCTGGAGCCAGGGAGAAGGTTAAAATTGAATGGCTGCAGGACACTCTTGAGGGGAAAGTTAGAGAGTTTTTTTTAAGTTATTATCAACAACATATGTAGAATAGGGATGAAGTACTGCAGGCTTATTTTGAGTTAGCAAATGATTAGAAAACAAATTCTCCAAAGGTTGTAATGTCTGGACTTCTCAGAGTGCCATGTACCAGTTAGTATATAAATAGGAGGATGGTGCAAATGAACACATGGCTGGAGAGATGTGCAAGAGGGAGACCCTGAGATTCTTGAGGAACTTGGCACAGTTGTGGGGAAGGTGGAATCTGTTCAGAACAGATGGATTACAATACAACAGAGCTGGGACCAATATCCTCACAAATAGTTTGGCTTGTGTTGATGGGGAGGTTTAAAAGTAGGTTGGCAAGAGGATGAGAAGCTGAACATACCTTCAGAAGGGGGAAAAGTTTGAAATGGAATATGGAAAATTAATGATATAGTTGAAAGGAAGAGAAACCAAAGGTTAGAGCATGGGAAACAATTATGTTCTATGTCTTCCCTGTTCTAACCTTCGGTTTTTCTTAATGATATTTGTCAAAAGGCAAAGAGGAAAGTAAATAAGTTGAGGGCACTGATAGATATGGAACAGTAACATTACCTGTTGGTGAAAACTGCTTAAAGTTAGGCAGGACTGGCAGTTTAATTTTCTTAGTTATGGTCCTTTCAGATTAGATAGAGAGAGATTCAGACAAAAAAAAATGGTGCCAATAGTGGTTTAAACATTGTGATGGGATGATCTTAAAAGGTTCATCAAAGTGGGCCCAAATGGGTAGAGCTAAAGAACAGAAATGATGATAATCACATTGTTAATAGTGTACTATTATTTGAACTCTAAAGAGTTTGAGGGAGATAGAATTTATAGGGAAACTGGACCAGAGCAAAAGCACCAGGTCAGTAATTACCCTAATATTAACTGGAATACAGCCATTGCCATATATCATAGAGGCCACAGAATTCTTAAATTGTATTCAGGGGGCAAGTCAGTTGGAGCATTTAAGAATCAAGCAGTTCAACACAAGTACATCCCCAAGAAAAAGGGTGGTCCTGCCAAATCTGGAGCCTCCTGGATAACATGGTGCAGAGGGGGTAGAATAAGGCAAAAATAGGAGAACTTGTGCCAGACACCAAGAGATTTAAACAGCAGAAAGCCTGGAAGAGAAAAAAAATGTTTAGAAGTGAAATTTAAAAGGGAAACTAGGAAAGCAACGAGAGAACACGAAACAAAATATTGGTGAGTAAAATCAAAGCAAATAAAAGATATTCTGTGAGCACACAAAGAGCAAGAAATAACTAAGGTAACAGTAGGGCCTATTAGGGACCAGAAAGGTAACCTGTGTGTGGAAACCAAGGATGTAGGTAGAGGGTCTTAGAGAATATTTTGCAACTGAAATGATGCAGTTAAAGTAGAAAGGTCTGAAATGCGCCAAACATTGTAGAATAGGGTTTAGCAGCATTAAAAATGAATAAATAGTTAAAATACATCCCAGGCTGCTAGAAACAGCAAGGGAAGAAATTGTGAAAGTTCTGACTCCAACTTTTCAATCGTCATGGCTATAAGAGTGGTGCCAGAGAACTGGAGGACTGTTAACACTGTACTGTTGTTTAAAAAGGGACAAACCATATAATTGCAGGCTGGTTAGATTAACTTTAGAGATGAGTAAATTAATGGAATTCCTTCTAAAGGACAGCATAATCCTTCACTTAGAGTGACATCAATTTATCAGGAACATTCAGAATGGATATTATAAAGGGAAGGCTGTGTGTCTGACCCACCTGACTGAATGCTTCAAGGTTCGATGATGGCATGTGTTACATGCATTTTAGTGAAACTTCTGACAAAACCTACATGGCATGCTGGAAACAAATGTAAAAGCCAATGGGATCCAGGGGAAAGTGGCAAATTGGATCCAAAGTTGCCTCAGTTGCAAGAATCAACCGAAAATGATTTTAGGTGTCTTTGAGACAGGGAGTCTATTACCAGTGGGATTCCACAGGGTATGCCACACTACCCTTTGCTTTTGTAACATATATTAATGGCTTAAACCTAAACATGTAGGAGACAGGCTAAAATAATCTGCAAACGATACAAAACTCAGCTGTGCAACTGACAGTGAGAAGGAACTCCACCCCCACCAATCTTTGTTTTCAACCCATTATCCTTTGCAATTTCTGGCAGTTCCAACATAATCCCACTATCAGTCACTGCATTTCACAGGGATGCTCACTTCAACACTCCTAGATCCGCTTTTCTGTTCCCACCTACCACTTCCTGACCATGGCATCTTCCTGTGCAACCGGAGATGCAACACTTGTCCACTCACCGCTTCCCTTCCCACCATCCAGGGATCCAACCAAACATTTCAGGTGAAGCAGCAATTCACTTGCACTTCTTTCAATCTGCAGGGGTGACCCTGCAATTCCCATTGCCTGCCACTTTAATTCCTCATCTCACTCCCACTCTTTCTTACCAGTCTGTATTCTCCTGCACTGTCATAGTGAGGCCCAACACAAGCTTAAGGAACACACTTCATTTTCTGTTGGGCACATTGCAGCTTTCTGGACTCAATACTGATTCTACAACTTCAGGTATCTTGATTTCTCAGTCTATATCAGTCATCCATCTGTAACATCAGCTCAGCTTGTTTTTTTTTACCCTCTCTCTGGGAGTGGAGGACATGCCCGGCCTGACCTGCTAGCCTGTCCTCCTGCTCTGTTTTTCACAAGTCGCTCATTCTTTGTCCATGTTGTCACTCTCTAACTGCTCCCATTCACTCCTGAACCAGATTACTTTGTTTATAGCTTATCCCCATGGTTACCCTAGTTTTACCCTATCAGAGATGGCCCTCTTCCCTGCTCTTCCCACAGCGTTACATGCTCCTTTTGTCTTGTTTTTGGTTCTGACAGGGTTTCTGACCTGAAATGTTAAATCTGTTTCTCTCTCCATAGATGCAACCTAACCCACTAAGTATTTCCAGCGTTTTCTGTTTTTGTTTCATATCACCATGCTGCTTTTAAGTTGAAATGATAGAACAGAATGGTTTTTAAAAAATTCTATGAATGTAGTGTGACATTTTTATGTTACATGATAAAAGGTTGACTAGGATGTGAGCGAAGTCTGCCATTTGAAGCTGTCTTGGTGCTGGGTAATGTTGACCTGTAGAAGGGCACTGACACTAGGTTGCTCATTCTACCAATGGATTTGGAGGATTTTACAGAGTAACTCCACATTCAGAGGTTGGTTGCTGTGGTATTCCACTGACAGAATTAGAGCAGATTTGCAGCTCTCCACCTTCAAAGATTTTTTCCCTCAGTTCACGAACTGGAAGAAATTTTCATACATGTCTGTCTTCATTAAGTCACCATTCCAAAGACATGGAAAGTGATCCATCTTCTCCAGGGTCTTATCATGAACCTTTATATTTTGTGTATCAGGCTGAGGACCTGGTTTGTGCCTGGTTAGAGTAATACCCATTCTCTTTTTGGTTCAGTGAAAAAGTCAATGACCTGGATCTCAGTCTGAGTGTGCTAGAATTGTCTGCATTCTGCAGTTTTGTGACCAAGATTGGAATAATGTTGGTTCTGCAGTGGATGTGAAAGGTTTATCAGTTTTTCCATTTGTTCTGCAGAACTGAGGAGAGCTCAAGGACAGAGGTGAACAGCACACACTGAAAGGAGTCATTCAAAGAACTCCTCAACCTGTCCCATACACCCTTGACACCATCCCAAAACACATCATCTGATTCAGTATTGCTGCCATCCCTGCAACTTTGAAAATGCCATACATCAGCTGTAAAATTTGGAGAAAAACTGGCAACAATTCACAGCCTCATATCCCTCATCTGGGAACTTCAGTGGCCTTGTAATTGTGACTTTGTTCAAAAAATGAGACAAATCCAATTCTGATAATTACAGAGGGGTCTCCCTGATGTCTGCAACAAGGAAAGCCATAGCCAAGGGTTTTCTTCAACTACCTCCTCCCAGTGGCCAAGAGCTCCTTCCTGAACCACTGTATAGATTTCATCCACAATGACGTGATCTTTGCCAGGCAACAACTTCAAGAGAACTTCAGGAAGTAGCATCAATCACAATACAAGGTCTTCATTTTGGCCTGGCAAAAGGCTGCATCTGTTAATCCTGAAAGAATGTGGAGATACTTCTCAAATTTGGCCCTCTCTGAAATTTAGCTCAATTTTACATTTTCTCTACAATGACATGGTTCTAATCAATGTGTCCACCATAGGCCCAATTCCTGTCCACACTGGGGTGAAAAGCTGTGTCATCATTCAAAGGCAGCACTTGACTGAATATGACATCCAGACTGCATGCTATAACTTAAGTCAGTGGGCATCAAAAGGGAAAACAGTTCAGTGGTTGGAGTTGGAGTCAAACCTCCTGCAAAAGAAGGTGGTCACCTGGATAGGGCTACAGGAGTTCCTCAGGGCCCAACCATGTTCAGCTGTTTCATCAGTGACTTTCCTTTAATCAAAAGATCGTAAGTGGGGATGTTTTTGACTGCACAACATTCAATTCAAATTTTCAACTCAACAAATGCTGCAGCCCATGCCTGCATGGTGGTAGACCAAGACAACATTCAAGCATGGATTGATAAGTGGCAAGTAACATTTGAAAGAAACCTCTATTTTTACCACCACAAATGACATCGCAATACCCACAAGCTCCCCACTGGAGTAATCTACAGGCAAAATGCATGTGCTCAATGGGCTGGGTGAAAAGAATGTAATTAACACAGTAAACATTTGATGCAGTTTACCCAGGGTTGCTTAACTTCCTTAACAGAATTTGTTGTAAATATAATGAGTAATTTTATCTTTTTACATTCACCCTAGGTATATTTATTTAGTAAGTTTTAGTTAAAGTTGCTAACATAAATCACTCGATGCCAAGTGCGTTTCTGGAGGTTATAGAGTCATAGGATTTGTATTTAGTATAAGTGTTGCTGGTAATTTCAGTACAGCGTCAATGAAAAAATACAGCAACAATGTCAAAATATTAGACATCCCTACCAAGCCATTGACTTTAAGGGTGATGATACGGAGGCAAGGAAAATTATATTGCCAATAGTTTACAACTTTTTTTTTGGAATGGCTCAACATTGCTCCTCATGCAACTTCCTGAGAGGAAGTTTCCAGGAGGAACTATTGGTGAGACAGAACAAGTCTATTCTAAGATTCAACAGGCAGCTAAGCTGTGCCTTTGACCAAGCTGGGATCCAAACATTCCTATTTAACTGTTGCTGTTGCAGGAGTTAAGGCAGAGCCACAGAAACAACAACAGCACTTCTTTTAGTGTTGGAATCCCCAAGAAATCCAATGTTGGAAACCCTAAGAAATTAATAACTAACATTTGATTGAAGAATAATGTAGATATATCCAGAAAGTTTGTAGAGCTGTTCAGGACAGTTGCCACCACTTCCACACAATGGAAGAGTCTTTAGCTCTGGAACTCATTCTTATTGTTGTCACTTTCTCAAAAATCTCCTTGCTCCAACTAGTGAAAAATTGCTTTCCTTAAATATTCTCCCATCATTTCTTCCACCCATTTTCATCCTTGAAGTGCCTCAAATAATTTGCCATGTTGTAAGTGGCTGCAGTGGGGATGAGACAGTCATCCACCTCCTGGATTTAATGTTGGCAATGCAGTGGTCTTTGTCAAGTGTCATCCTGTGTGGCTACCCAACATGCTGTGTGGACTGTTCCTGGGGTACACACTGAGACAAACATCAACTGCTATGGGACCTCTCAGACATATTACTTGTCGAATGTATGAAAAGAAAAAATGATGTCATGCTGATATAGTGTAATCCTTCTAAGCAAATGGAGTAATGCATCTTGTACCATGAATTGGAATAACATACTGCATTATACATTTGCAAATGAATTATATTTTTGGACAATATAAAGGTGTTTTACAATTACACAAAAGACAATTACATTTCTACAATTCCATAGTGAACCCCTCATCGGAGGACAATCCTTTTCTGTTGCTGCTGAATCTATATTCCTGATGTTTATTGTGGAAGATTTCATTTTACTGCATCACTTCCCAGTTTGCATCAGAGCACAAACCTGAGAAAGTCCAAAAATGATAACCATGAATTGATCAGAATAAGGACTTTGTTATCAAAAATCTGCATTTTGTGCTTTTTTTAACTTAAGCAATGCCATCTTCACCGACAGTTTACAGCTTATACAGAGAAAGATGACATTAGTTGGGCAGGTCTCAAGATAAAAGTATGAAGAAATTAGAATGGGGTTATCTTTAAATAAAAGTACTCAACATTATCAATTTGCAAAAGCTTTATTGTTTTTGAACTATCTATTCACATTAGGGTGTCCATATTCACAACACTACTTCTCATTCTAAACAGATAAGTGGTGTTCAGGGGTGTGGCTTGAACTTGCCACAGAAATTGACACAAAGAATGTGGCCACAAAGCCACTGTCAAAATTGGTATACAGTATTATAGCAATATTATTAGACCAGTAACTTAATTGTTTGAACCAATGATTCTGAGCCACAAGTTCAAACCCACCTTAGCAGCTTGAGAATTTATGTTCAGCTAATTAAAATAATATAGAATTAAATAGTAGGATCATTATTGGTCATGAAATCATTATTTGTTGTAAAAATCCACTTGATTTGTTACTGCCCCTGAAAAGAAGGAAATCTGCCATCCTTACTAAACTGACCACTGAGATTCCAGATCCATGCCAATGTGCTTGACTTTCAGCTGCCAACCAAAAAGGCTACTCAGTCTAAAATTGCTATGCAATAAAGAATTAAAGCAAGCAGACAACCTGGTAACTGATATGACAGAACATCTGTTAGCTATCAGGCCTCCCTGCTAACATCTGATCTGTCCACTAGCCTGACAGTTGTACTTGTGGAATGTCTTTCAACAACATTTCAGACTCCTTGATCATCATCCACACCATGTTCTTTTTCTTCAATGGGACAAACCCACCACAGTGATGCAGTAAGCACTTAATGGGGGTGGGATGGGGGGGGGGGGGGGGCGGTTACTGGGAGT
>JARFYF010000017.1:23286620-23297915 GCA_030265395.1 Rhina ancylostomus | reverse complement strand
CAGGTTCATATTTTGCATCCCCCATATGTGCCATCGAAGTATCGAGCTCTACTTCTGGAATATGTGTCACTGGCTAAAACTCGACTTGCAGATCTCCAGGTTGGTGAGGAAGCTAAGTCCTTGATAAGTCCAGAATAGCATTGAGGAGCAAAATTTTCTTGCTTCACCCAGTAAAACAACCTTGTTGAATGTCGATTAACATTTCATCTTTCCTCTTTAAATTGTGAAGAGTGCTGATAACAACATTGCTGGTACATCTAATTAACATCAGCTTTTTAAAAAAAATCCAAAGTAATTCATCTGATTCTTATTTCTGTGCTCTCTTTCTAGGTGTCAATTGAGGAGATGGGTCTGTATGAGGATCTGTCAACGGCTCATTGTCCCCCTAAGGTCAGTACAGGAATAGACAGACACAGATTTATCACTGTTAAGTCAAAGAACTTGTTGCGTATCATTGTGTGAGTATTGGAAGCTGAGAGACAGGCTAGTCTTGTCATTTACACTGTTAGCTAAAGGTTTTGTTTTATATTCTTATTCTGCACTGTTGCAGCTTTGAAAATTAATATATCTATTATAAAAAGCGTAGCCTTTAATTTGGCAACAAGAATATTCTCTCAAATACAGTGTTGACATCTTGCAAATTCTATGCATAAGAGAATAAATTCACTCATGGGAGGGAAAATCCTGGTTTGTTACACCAAATAAATCTAAATGCTATTAAATTAACAATTGTGCATCAGAAAGAAAATATTCTGCTTTGTGTTTTGATTAATTGTGTTTAAATCTCTTTCTGCAGCCCCAGTGTCAAGCTCTGCAGGATGTTGAAAAAGCTATTCTAATATTTGAAAACACAGGAAAAATCCCAGCTAGTGTAATGGAGGCAAGGTATAGTATGCTTAGTATTCAAGTGATGAGGTCTATTTGTGGAAGAATTAATTGTACAGTATTACACACTTGCTGTGAAAGGGTATAGAGAAAGTAATTTTCAAACATCCACCATTTCACTCGACCCCAATCTCAAATGTCAAATGTTAACCACCCAATTTGCCTGCCTCGACCATATGTTAATGAAGATATATTAAGCTGTCCCTCTCCACTGGTACCCTCCCCCCAATCTTTTTAATGACTGTCATCTACCACTACCTATCATCCCACCACGTAAAACCTTGCATATTCTATGATTTGTTTTTCCCATCCCTGTGAGAATGCAAAAGACAGTTCTAACAATAGTCACAAGTGGCATCTTCTGTGACCACAATATATAGACCTTCTGCTTCTCAGCAGTTTACAGTTGGCCAGATTAGGCTTCAAGGCCTTTCCTCTAATTGTTACTTTGCAGCCAGAGTATCTTTAGCAATGGCTCAGTCCTTATATAATCACTGCCAGAGTCCCACAGTTATCCTGTTTCCCATATTAAAAGGCTATCTCTTGGTGATTTCATCAGTGGGTCAGTTTCTAAATGCAGTGATGTTCAGACCTTCCTCCCTGAACATTTACATTATGTCCAATCATGTCTTGGGTGAAGCTGCATTCCCTCTGCTACACAATGGAAAAGCCTAATGCTTCCATCAGAAAATCATGCTGACTGACATGTTTTTGTTCAATATTGGTTCCGTGGTGGTCTGAACAGCAGAAAAATTAAATTCGTTTTTTTTTAAATCAGGAAATAAAAAGCTGGTAGAATTTTTTTAAAAAGAATAATCAAGAAGCCAATGAATTGGTGTGAAACCTCCACTAGCTTCCCTGGAGAAGTACAGAACCTCATTCTGGCTAAATGAGGATCCCATCCACCACTGCAGTGCTTGACTCTTGGGCTACCTCTGAAGTGGCCTATTGGTTTTATCAAACTGCTATGGGAAACGAGATAGGCAATCATTGGTGGTCTTGCTAATATCCTAAGTTATTGCTGAGCTACCTCCTTGAATTTCTGCAGTACTTCTGGTAAAGGAACTCCCAAACTGCTGTTGGGTGGGGTGTTCCAAGATTTAGAGCCTACAACGGTGAAGGATGGCATATATTTCCAAGTCAGGATGCGAGTTCCCACATCAATCCCAAGCCCAGCACCAACATCAAGATTGATGGATCCTGTTCCCAACCACCCACTGGCCTTGTCTTCCTTGGTGATAGAGATGGTGAGTTTGGGAGGTGTTATTGGAATGGACTCGGCAAGTAACTGCAGTGCATTTTGTAGATGGTTCACATTGCAGCTAATGTGCATCACTGGTTCAGGAATGAACATTCAGGGTGTGGGTGGGGTGCCAGTCAAGTGGAGCTGCTTTGTCCTGGATGATGTTGAGCTTTGAGAATTATTGGAGCAGCTCTCATCCAGATAGCGTTTCACTGTGCTCTTGGCTTCTTTCTTGTAAGCAGTGGAAAGGCCTTGGGTTGTTTGAAGGTGAGTCACTCATGGTAGGATAGCCAGCCTCTGAACTTTGCTTTTAATAACAGTACTCATGTTGAACTATGGTCAATCCATTAATGATATTTTGTTGTTAATCATTGAAAACTAATTGACATTAGAATAGTAAAATAACCATTGTTAAATTCCAAATAAGCAAAAGCTGGGCTGGTTTTCTCTTTGTTTTGCAGCATTTTCCGAAGACCTTATTACTTGACACGATTTTTGCCTGCTCTACTTGCCCCTCGAGTGGTTTGTACTTCTTGCATCTTTGAGGTTGAACTATGATAAACAAAATTAATTTTGATCAAAAATTAATTGAATTGTGAAATTTCTACATGAAATGTGGAATGGTTCTATTTTAACATTTCTGATTTTTACCGTTATTTACAGCTGCCAGTCTCATTGGATTCGCGCATGGCCTTTATTGACTCCTTGAAGAAGTAAGTTGCTCCTCCAAACCTCTAAGTGGTGTGATCTAGGTTGGAATGTTTAAAGGAACAAAGCCGTTACTAAGAAAGAAACACTTGCTTACTTAGGGCATCATTCATAGCCACCAATAAATAGTGGGCATGAACATTGTTTTCACTGCTGAATAGATAATTATGGTTTGATTACAAGGTACAAATCTGACCATAAGTCAGGATGAGATGACAGGTTTACTTGTGTTATTAATAGTGGTGTGTGAAGAATTTCACATTTGGGAAATGGGGACCTCACCTAAGGGATGAATAAATAATAAAGGAGTCTGAGTGTTTCAGTGTTGGGAGGGATAATGGTTAATTCGTGGGCCAGCAATCCATTGGTCTGGATTGATGATCTGGAGATGAGACTTTAAATCCAACCAAGGCAGCTGGAAAATTTGAATTCAGTTTATTGTTTTAAGAGGGTGCCATTAGCTAGGCTGGCATTTATTTACTATCACTTGTCCCCACCCCCTAGTCTGTGTGATTAGCCAGAATGTGGGGGGAATAAAATGGGTGGTTGATGGTTGGCATGGATTCTGTGGGCTGAAGGGCTGTTTTCAAACTGTGTTCCTCTGACTCAATTTCAGCCATAGTTATAAGGCACTGGGCTTGTATGAGATGGTGATGCACAAATGAGGTGCTCCTGCAAGTTGAAATCTCCATTGACTGGGAAATTGCACCAGGAGGTGGGTGCATGGGTGAGTGGTTGGAGGTTTTCTGATGTTTTGGGCAAAGTTCAGTTGAGGGTGCCTTAGCTTGGCTGCAGGCTTCAGCTGACATGGCTGCTGGTTCTGGGGTTGGAGGGCAAAGTTGGCAGAGGTGGGTGATTGGCAATCAGGGAGCAGCACTGACGAGGGCATGTAGTTGGGGTCAGGGAGTAATCTCTCCGTCCACTCCTTGGAACTGAATTTAGAAGCAATTCATCCTTGACTCCAAGTGATTGCCTCAGAAGAAAGCATATAAATGTTCTAGAGTAAAGGAAGTTTTATGCATATCTAACCCTTCAACTTTTAGTACCCCATTCATGGTATGCATGTATCAGGCACTTGGTTTTTTGTTTTGTAGACCAGGAGAGCTAAAGTGGCTCAGGAGGGAAATTAGTGATAAGACTCAAACGCAAGGTGATGTAAGCATTCTGTGTATCACATAAATAGAATACATGGGTCAATTACAGTCAGCTGGTTGCACTGAGTTACAACAAGTGTACAGTAAAGAAGCAAGCCTTTTGACTCTGTGGGAATTGGACTTTCACAACGACCACACTGTGTGTCTAAAATAGAATTAGTGGACCTGAATTCGCCTTGATAGAAAAACATAGATGATCAATCTCTTGTTACTTAACCACTAATGAAGATTAAATAAGATTGCTCTTATGTTCAGGTACCTGATTGGCCAAAACAGTGATCACTAAAGCTTGCTGAATCATTGGATGTTGTCTTTCATTTATCCCTATTTATCTATCCACACCTATTTCACATCTATCCCACACCTATTTATCCCTAAGTGATTACAGTAAAGAAGTGAGATATTACTTGTCAGTATTCTTTGGGGCCAATTTCCTCATGTATATGATTTGTAAATGATTCGAAGCTTAGTGAGGTTACATGTAGCACTTGTGGTTTAACGTCAACTTATCTGTAAATATTATGTCCATTCAACTGATCTCATCGTATTCCTAGACTTGTTGTTCATTGCTATTTGCCTTTATCTGATAGTGTTAATGTTACCGTTTCTCATATTTTAAAGCAGTTCGATCATTAATGTTCTTCAATATTTTAATATATATTTCTACTGTTATCAGTAATTTGCTTTTGTTATAAGTCCTTCCTGTTACTAAGGATATTGGAAACAGATATTTGCTTCAGCCTGACTGGCCTGTGCTGTGCTCCAGTAGCTTTCTATCTAACTTGTTTATCTAGCTTCCCCAGCCTGTTCAACCTTTCTTGAAGTCCATTAATTTATCCAAAGTTTGATTTGTTAAACATTTATTGTGCGATCCCCAAGGTGTCCATTTGAGGAAATTTGATGAAAAATGGTTCAACAAATTGAAAGTTCAGTTGAGTCCATTATAAAATGGGGGTCTCTCTGGCTTCTTACAATCAGGTATTATCTAAAGTGCTGTTTTACTCTTTCACTGTGTTATTTATGATGCTGTATAGTTGTGATTTTGTGATGCAGTAAGCAGCTTTTCTTTATAGCATTCAATTAGCGACCGTAGGTAATGATTGTCATTTGCATGTTTTTCTGATTTGGTATAATTGATGGTTGATCAACCCCTATGTTTTCCTCTATCAGAGCAGATAAGATACCTGATAATGTGCACGCAAGCTACATTCACGCATGCGACAGAGAGAAACAGCGACTGCTTGAAGGTTAGACCCACCTGCAAAGCCCTGTGACATGGCGACGTGCCGACATCAGGCAGCACAGGACAAATGACTGACGATTTTCCTGAGCTTTTCTGGGAGAGGTTTGAGGGAATGGGATGGCGACAGATCACAACTGTTCGGTGATGGGGGTTGCAAGGCGATTGGCAGGGAGCAGCCCAGAAGAGGGAAGGTAGCAGCAATCAGGTAGTGGCCTTGCTCTAGGAGAGAGCATGTGGCCTGCAGCAGGAGAATTGGGAGAGGCTGGTCTGAAGTGCGTGGAAAAAGTGGGAGTGGAATGGGATAGAGAAGAAGAGTGTGTGTGCATTCATGCATGTGGTCTGTTTTTCATTTGGACACTATTACTTATGTTTGTAGCACCCTTGTACAGTGATCCCTCGCATCAACTGCATTTTGCCCTCATAAAGCATCATACGGCAGCTACAGCACGCTCTGCACAGTCTTCCTTTTGCCACTGAGCAATATTTCTACATGGTGGGGGATACAGTGGTGGTGAAAGAGCAGGAGACCGTGGGGAGGAGAGGGGTGATCATTAGTGACCCCAACATTTTGAATTACTGATTCATCCTCATACTCTTCCTTCTATTTCCACAAAGCCAAACTCCTTCACCTTGCACCTCTTTTTTTCCTTCTGTTCCTTGTACATTCTCCCTCATTCTTGTCTTTGCTTTTGGTCCCGACTCTCTTTCCCCCTCCCATTTTTCTCACAACATCTTTTCCTCATTCTCCATCCTCTCCTTCTGGCATTTTTCTCCTCTTTTTGCAGGTTTGGAAAAGTTTATGATTTTCTAATAGAAATTATGGGTGGTGGTTCACCGCTCACCATATATGCATTGGATGATAGGCCTATTTTATAAATGAAAAGTCTGTTAAAAGTATTAAATATTACATGCAGACATGCTGGGGAACATTTATGTATCTATGCATTAGAAGTCACATCCAGTGTAATGTTGACTATTTTAAACAATAAAAAGGCCATAGATTGTTGTACTTTAAAATCTAAACCTAAAATTGTTATGAAATAACTTGACATAAAATGTACATTTTTATCAGTTTATCATTTTGAAATTAGGTGTTTCTACATCTGAGGAAATGGAGCATCCAAGGGAACCAATCAAAGTCCTGTCAGCCACTCTAGAAGAGCTCAGGAAGGTGGCCACCAGTCCAAGCAGAAGTGATGGTAGGAGAGGCATGTTGGTGGAACGATGCTGGCAGTGATATAATTGCAACCAAATTTGAGGAAGTCGGGCAGATCTTTTTCATTCCAAGCCTTTGTTATCAGGTTCCAAGACTAATAACATCTGTAATTTTAAGCAGAATCTTTAGCATCTGTATTTTCCATGAATGTACAGTTAGAAACAGAGGAGATCATTTGGCTTCTTGAGACAACTCTGCTGTTTAATAAGTCATGGCTGATCTAATGGTAACCTCAAATCTGCAATCCTATCTATCCATGGTAACCTTTCACCTCCTTGCTTATCAAGTCTCTATTTCTGGCTTAAAGATATTTAAAATTTTTTTGACCCACCTCATCTGTCTTAAATGGTTGACCCAGCTTATTTTTAAACGATGACCCTTGTTTCCAGATTTTTCCACGAGAATACTTCCACTACACATTTACCTTGTCACTACTGCTCAGAAAAGAATCAGAGTCATGAAGCAATAGAGCATGGATACAGACCCTTTGGCCCAACCAGTCCATGCTGACCACGTTGTCCACCTAGCTCATCCCAATTTCCTGGGTTCGGTCCATATTCCTCCAAGCTGCGCCCCACCTATCCAGGTGTTTCTTAAATGATACTATTGTACCTGCCTCAACCAGTTCCTCTGGCACCTCATTCCATATGCTGACTGCCTTCTGCGTGAAAAAGTTGCCCCTCGGGTCCCTTTTAAATCTTTCCGCTCTCACCCTAAACCTAAGCCCCCCAGTTTTGGACTCCCCTACCGTGGGGAAAAGACTGTTACCATCCACCTTGTCAATGCCTCTCATAATTTTAAACACTTCTGTGAGGTTGCCCCTCATTCTCCTACATTCCAAGCAATAAAGACCTAGCCTGGCCAATCTCTCCCTATAACTCAGGCCTTCAAGTCCTTTCAACATCCTTGTAAATCTTTTCTGCACTCTTTCCAGTTTAACCACATCTTTTCCATAAGAGGGATGGTGAGAGATCTGAGTATCCAAGTGTTGGCATGCAGTAACCAGGACAGCTGAGAGAACATTACTTTTCCAGGAGAACTCAAGGTAAAAGTAGAGAGGTTATGCTTCAGTTACACTGAGAATAATGAGACGCTGTCTGGGGTATTGTGGACTGTACTGGTCACCTTATATAAAGGTCATAAATACATTGAAAGCAATTTTGAGGAGGCTGACTCGATTAATACTGAAATACTGTAGGTTAATTGTGTTTAGAGTAAAGGATAATTCTATACCAACTGGAGTTTTGAAGAGTGAGAGATTACTTGATTGAAACATATAAGATTCTGAGAGGTCTTGTTAGCTGGGTGTGAAGATGGGTGTGGAGACGTTTCCTCAAACCTAGAGCCAGGGATCACTTAAGGCAGAGATGTGGAATCTTTTTCCTTCAGAAGGCTGAGAGTCGTTGGAAGTCTCTTTCTCAAAGGCTAGTGGAAGAGTCTTTGAACATTTTAAAACAGGGCTAGATAGATTTGATAAGCAAGGGTTGAAAAATTACCAGAGTAGATGGGATTGTGGAGTTGAGGTAACAAGCTGATCAGCTGTGATCTTATCGAATGGTGGAGTAGGCTTGAGAGGCCTTCACCTGATCCTAATTTATATGTTTGCATCTTCAGTATTTCAAAGGCAACACCGCCTTCAGAATGCTGTGGCTCACTCTTCCAACTCCATCAGTACCCACTATCCATTTATCTCCTCTCTTCTCACTGTCCAAGGCCCCTGATGTTCTTCTTCCAGTAGATTCATTTGTATTTCTTCTGATCTAGTGTTCACGATGTAGCCTCCTCTGTATTGGAGAACCAAATGCAGATAGGGTGAATGCTCTGTAGAGCACTGCCATTCTGTCTGTAACAAGAACCTCTACTTGCCTATTACTCCCACTCTGGCGTCTCTGCCTTTGCCCTTCTACACTGTACCAACGAAGCTCAATTGGAAGTTCAAGGGACGGCAGCTTATCTTTTAACTGGAGATGTTACAAACAACAGGGATCAACCCGCAGACTCAGCTTCAAATCCATCTATTCCAGATGTACAACAATCCACATTATTATTGTCGATTTCCAAATCCATTTCACTTGGGTTATTTCAGATTTTTCATTTCCACTTCCTCTAGATTGTGTTATTTTGCATAATTTTCCTCTTATGTCATTCAGAGTCTTGAATTCTCCATCCTATCACTGTCTTCCTCTGTCCCCACCCTTTCTCTGCATCTTAAGACCTATTTATCTCCAACTATTTGAGCCAAACCTGCAACAAGATGTATTTAACTAAACCAATGTTAAAATGGTCAGGTAGCTGGACTGTATAGACCATTTTGTGACTTACACACAGAAACATTAACTGCACAATGCTCCTGCCAGCTGTGTGGAGGGTAGGAGCATCATATCGAACTTCTACAGTAGGCTGTGAGCTGAGGGAACTGTGGGAGGAGCCAACATCATTTTAGCAACACAAGTAGATTGGGTGGTAAAGAAGGCAAATGGTATGCTTGCCTTCATTGGTCGGGGCACTGAGCATAAGAGTCAGGAAATCATGTTGCAACTGCATAAAACTTTGGTTAGGCTCCATCTGGAGTATTGTGTTCCGTTCTGGTCGCCCCAATTACAGGAAGGGTGTGAGGGTGTGGAGGGTTTAGGGAGGTTGCAGAAGAGGTTCACCAGCCTGGATTAGAGAGTATTTGCTAAGAGGAAAGGCTGGACAAGCTTTCATTGTTTTCTTTGGAGCATCTGAGTCTGAGGGAGACCTGATAGAAGTTTATAAAGCTATTGGAGGCATAGATAGGGTCTCTTTCTCAGGTTAAAAATGTCTAATTCTAGAGGGTATGCACTTAAAGTGAGAGGTGGAAAGTTTAAAGGAGATGCATGGGGTGTTTTTTTACATAACCAGTTGTAGGTGCCTGGAACAGACTGGAGGGAAGCAGATATGATAGTGGCATTTAAAGGCTTTTAGACAGACACACGAACATGAAGGGAATCAAGGGATATGGATCATGTGCAGGCAGATGGGATTACTTTCATCTGGCATCAGGTTTGGCACAGACATTGTGAGCCAAAGAGCCTGTTCCTGCACTGTACTGTTCTGTGTTCTATGTTTATGTTTAACTATCTGTTCCCTTCTCTGCACCCTTGTTCAGGTTGTCCACAGTTCTAACAAATCTGTAGAGAAGTAACAACCTTGGCTCCACTGAATCAGCATTCATCACAAAGGTCTTTGGAAATGTTATTGCCAAAGTTGATGTTGGACTGAAACCTGTTTATCTGTTCATCAGAATAATGATAAACCCACGACCTTTCACATCACAACACCTTCACCAGGCTGAGTCACATTTCCTTATGACAGTGGATCGGTTTACTAAACCAACTACTGCATAGACTCAGAAGGGCAATGGTGATACAATCGAAGGGGGTATGGCATTAGCTGTGTGCAGAAAGACATACAAAGTAACCCAATGTATTTTATAACATAGGTGTAATTTAAAGGCAAGTCTAAGACCTTTTGAATTGCATTGAAATGCAACACTGACACATCACCAAGATGACATGGGTAAATTCTTGTGCATTGAAGCTCAGGTAGTCCATAGACCTGACAAGTATGGTTTGCAATCTATGACTTAGAAGGTAAGGTGAAACGCAGCTGCAAGTTCATGTAAACAGAGTGGAGAAGGAGGATGAGCTATGAAATCAGCTGATAACAGCCAGCAGAATTTGGCCTTACAAGGGCAGACTCTCAATTGTGAAGGCACACAGTCAGGGAATGGTGACCTGGTCATTCATCACAAGATATCATCAGATCCACTGGCAATGGTTCTACAAGGTTAAACTTAGAGAGAGGTGGTGTTGGAGGTTGTAGTGACATTAAATTATTGCAATCTCTCAACTCAATTTAGATTGGATTATCACAGAATGCGTAGTTTTGATCTGTTATTATTTATTAAGTCCCCAGGTCAGAGTCTAGTGGAGCCAGTAGCAGTTCAGTCCCCTCCTGATGCAAACCTGGAGATATATTTCCTATGAATTCCATATTCCAAATCCCATTCACCTGAAGCATCCGCTGTTTCTCTCCCCGCAGATACTGCTAGACATGCTGTGTTTCCAGAATTTTCTATCTTTATATCACTGAAGCTGACTACCTGGACACCATCACACTTTGTTGGATTTTGCTGTGTCCACATTGGCTGCTGTTG
The DNA here is from genome assembly GCA_030265395.1 of Rhina ancylostomus. Classification (NCBI taxonomy): domain Eukaryota; kingdom Metazoa; phylum Chordata; class Chondrichthyes; order Rhinopristiformes; family Rhinidae; genus Rhina; species Rhina ancylostomus. The sequence goes on along the minus strand of JARFYF010000017.1, from coordinate 23,287,286 downwards.
CTCCTTTATTGCAGAAACGACTGGACTTGCTCATGAGCTGTGAATACCTCTGCATCATCAAGGGATGGTGTAAGTACAGGTGTCTTCTTTCTTCTTGTTAACACATAACTCAGGGCAAACACATAACTCAGGGCAGCTCTTGCTGGGTCCTTATCATCCCATTCCCAGAGGTTAGAGCTCCTCATTACTGCACATTGTGCATTGGAGGAAAGGTTAATGGGTTAATAGTCTTTGGAAGGAAAAGAGGATGAAGAAGAAGACTGAATGACTCTTCATGGTAAAGCTTTCCTATCCTATTGTACATTGATAAAACCAGTTTATTCATCCGAGCCTAATGATGTGGATTAAACCCTGGTTCAACAGGGGTTCCTGCACATATGGAGTCTGCTAAGTAAGCATTAAGAATTTCAACACGCATCCACGCTAATTACAGCTTCCACAGATTAAGGCTGCGTTAAGTCTCTGCAAACTGCTGCTAACTCGGCTGCGGGGTAGACAGCAGACTTTGAACAGTAGGGACTTGGAACAACATGTACGGTCACTTGGGAAGTGCACAGTAGGTGAATTGCCAAGTGTAACAGATGATTCATTGGATTGGGACCGACTGTAAGTAAATTAATTGTATATCAGTTTATAATTGTCAAATGTACTGAGGTTCAGTGAAAA
>JARFYF010000017.1:23243379-23253997 GCA_030265395.1 Rhina ancylostomus | reverse complement strand
CATATCGTGAAAGTGAGTAAAATATTAGAATAATTGTGGAGAATTTCAGCCACACCAATATTAATTGGATAAAAATGGAATAAGCAGTTGAAGGTCCTACACTATGTACCGATGTCCTTTACAATCTAAATGTGGAAAGTGCCCAACACGTAGATATGGCTGTTGGATCTAGTTTTGGAATGAGGAACTGCAGATGTCGAAGTAAGGGAACATTTAGACAGAAGCGACCACAAATAACACTTTTTAATGGTAACCAAGAAAAAGTGCAACTATGATGAGGACCAGGTTAATAGGTTGGAGTAAAGCTTAAAGGCTGAGAATGGCATTTGGGAATGTAAAACATTTCAGCAGAGCGAAAGAAAGATATTCCACAAAAAGAAATAAACACTCATGAGTCTACATGAACAAATGAAGATATAGCGAGAGGAAGCAAAGAGGCATGCATTGACTACAAAAGCTGCACGTGATTAAACAGAGTATGAAAGGATTAGAGGTTTATAAAAATAAGGAAGGCAAAAGGGGTATTATTAAATTATCAAGGACAATAAAATAGTGGAATATTTGACTGATACATCATTTAAAATAAAAGAGAATAGGTATTCACAGGAAGATGACAAACATATTAAATCGTAACCTCACATTGGGATTTACCAGGAAGAAAGAACAGGTGGACATGATACTGGATGATGAGTGAAGAGATAATTGTGTTTAAAATAATAAAAGGGATGTATTAAATAATCACACTCAAAGTCTGGATGGACTGCACGGGCATTATAATAGAATCTAGTGCAGAAATAGAAGTATTACTGATGCATTTAATAATTCATTAGAAAAAGATGCAGTGCCAGAGGATTAGCAGATGACTAACGTAATGCATATATTTAAGAAGGGTGATGCAGCAATTAGAGTCATGGTTGTGCAACACAGAAACAGGCTCTTCAGCCTGCCAAATCCATGTTATCCATCAAGAACCCATCTATCCTAATCCCAACAGCAGTTGGTCTAGCTTTTAAGTGCTCAACCAGAAATATGCATATTGCAATGGTTCCAGATTCCAACCACCCTTGGGTGAAAAAATTTTTCCTCTGAACCCTTTTAAAAACTTCCTGCCTGTTACTCTAGACCTATGCCCTCAAGTTTTAGACTTGCATCGGAGAAAGTTCTATACTATCTACACTATTTATGCCTCTCATAATTATGTACATCTCTACCAAGGCCCGCTCAGCCTCCTGCACTTCAAGGAAAACAAACCCAGCCTATCTAGTCTCTTCTCGTAACTGAAGTTCTCCATCCCAGGCAATGGCATGGTGGATCTCCTCTCCCGTTCAACCGCATCCTTCCTAAACTGTGGCAACAGAACTGTACACAGTACTCTGGTTGTGGTCAAACTAATGTTTTATGACATAGTGCAATAACCTCCCTGCTCTTATATTCTGTGCCCTAAGTTAATGAAGGCAAGGATCCCATAAGCTGCCTTAATCAACTGATTTACCTGTGCTCCACTTTCAGGGATGCTGTGATTTGTACACCAGGTCCATTTGTTTCTCAGTACTCCATTGTGCCCTACCATTCTTTGTGAAGTCTTATCCTTGCTAGTCCTCCCCAAGGTACATCACCTCACATATCAGAATTAAATTGCATCTGTCCTTGCTCTATCCATCCTACCAACTAATCAATTACATTGTGTAGTCTGAGACTATCCTTCTCATCATCAACAAAATCACCAAATCTTGTGCCATCTACAAACTTCATACCTCCTATATTCACTTGAAGATCATTAATGTACATAATTAAGGGCCCCAGCACTAATCCCAGGCATCCAATCACAAAAACATTCTGCCTCCTATTAATAAAACAATTTTGAATCCATTTTTCTAGCATGCCTTGGATCCCATGGGCTCTGATCTTTTTGATCAATTTCAATAAGGCCTTTGACAAGCACTCTTATCAAAGGCCTTACTGAAGTTCACATAGACAACACCAACCACACTGCCCTCATTTGTACATTCTGTTAACTCTTTGAAAAATTCAATCAAGTTGGTCAGGTGGGATCTCCCTTTAGCATAGCCATGCTGACTATCTTTGACTAATTCCTGCCTTTCAAATGTAGACTAATCTTGTCCTTCAATATTTACCAAGAAATTTCCTACTACTGATATTAAACTCACAGGACTATAATTATCTAGCTCATTTTTCCTGCTATCACAATATCATTTCTTCTGTTCTCCAATCATCTCGCACATCACCTGCGGCCAGCAAGAATCTAAAAATCTCTGACAGGGACTCGGCCGTCTTGTCTCTTGCTTCCCAGGGCAGTCTGGGGTACATCTCATCGGGGCCTAGAGATTTATCCACTTTAAGCCTGATAAGAATAATGTGTTCTAGAATTTCACCATCACTGTCCTTGAATTCTTCAACTGTAATATCCTTTCCCTTAAATGAATACTTGTCTTCTGTATTCACCAAGACCTCACCTACATCCTCTAGTTCCACACACAAATTGCTCCTTTGTTACCCTCTTGCCTTCAATATACTTAGAAAATGCTCTGGGATTTTCCGTGTCTGTGAGTGATATTTCATGTCCCCTCTTGGCTCTTTTTTTAAAAAAAAGTACCTCTCCTACAATTTCTGTACTCCTGACGGGCCTTCCCCATTTTCAGTTCTTTAGGGAATTATAGAGCAGTCAACTTAACATCAGTAGGAAAGAAAAAAGTGGTGATCTTATGAGGGGGTAGGACATAGAGGGTTAACCACAGGTTTGGATGAAGAAAGGCAGGGAGGCTTGAGTGGAGTATGAATGCCAGAGGATGGCCTGTTTCTATGCTGTATGTTCAGTGTCATCCTCTGTAAAACATGGGACCTGCAGCAGATGAAACAAGGTGGCTCAGGAGCAACAGGCAGCTCAATCTCACCCTTTTACAGTAGCAGTAGTCATCTTGACCTGGGCAAGATGACAAGTCAATGCTCACATGGGATCCACCTGTGTGCCTCCTCCTAGATTCTGTGTTGCACTGCCTGCTTTTTACAGATGATATTAAGGGTGTTAGGAAAGCCACCTAGAAAATTGCAAAATTAATTACTAATTAAAACATGTTCCTCAACTCACCTATCCAATTGTAAGTGGACAAGTAGCACAATGGATATTTTGTTCCTCCAAGGCCCATCCCAGAACCCTAAGTTATGGGAGACAGCTGAATAAATGGTTCTAAACATCATTATCTCCCACCCCTGAAGAAACTGGCACATACTTTACCAAAGCTTGTACTCTGGAACTATGTTCCAATCCAGTGATGTGTTTTAATTAGTAGCTGAAATAGGTAATAACCTAGTGTGTGTACAAGTGTGTGAGAGGAAAGTGTTTCCTTACAAACTATGAACTGCCAACAAATCTTATTAAGTTTTGTCATTGATAAACCTATTCTTTATTGGCTCTAACACTACTTAGTCTAAGTCACTTGCCTCTTGCATTTTAACACAAAACTTGATCCCTCCATTTCTTTTAACACAAGTACTGCAACAACTTAGCAAACTATTCAAAGATGCCTCACAAAAGCATTGCCAAATAAAGCTTGATACCCTGCCATGTAAGATATTTGGATGGGGAGAAAGATTTTAAATCAAAAGTTCTGGAGATGCTGGAAATCTGAAATTAAAAACAGAATTTGAAAGCAGTATTCAAGTCAGGTGGAATCTGCAAAGAGAAACAGTTAACATTTCAGTTTGATGAGAAAAGCAGATTTTATGGCATGTCTTAAAGAGAGAAGAGTGGCAGAATGTTTCGGTGGAAGAAATTCAAGACCCTAAAGGTCTAACCAGGTGAAGGCTTAACCAATAGTGGTGGAACCAGGTACATCTGGGGAATCCAGAGTGCTACATTTGAAAGAGCTCAGAGGGGTAATAGTGTTGCAAAGGTGGAGGATGTTGAGATACCGTAACATCTGAGATCAAGGATTAGAATTTTAAAATGCAAGCCATGAAGCAATTTAAATCAAGTCCAGGGTTAGTGAATAAATAAGATTTGACTTATGGAAATATCAGAATTCACATCAGAATGGTAAACAGGAGAATGAGATGAATTCAATCAGTTTTGGTGTTCTGTCACATGAATAGTTTCATTGACAGTCTTAATTAGTGTTTATCACCAAGTAGGTGAACAAATATTATTGTGATTTTTCCATTAATCATTCAGGAGATCATCAAGATTTGTGTCATGTATTGGTCTGCACTTGGCCATAAAAGCCATCTGAATATAGCTTGTGCCTTTTCCTTTCCAATGCAACAGGTCATAAGTCGCACCAGATCCTATTCAGCATGATGTCAGATATGGAAGTAAAGTTTCTTCCTGTTGCCTTCTACAGGTATAATATGTAACTTTAGCATGTTATTAATGAAATGGCCTTAATTTTTTGTTAAAGAAATCTATGCTTAAGCCCTAAAATGGCTTGATTTAAAATTTAATTTAAAAGTTTGCAAATAACAAATTTATTTCCAAACTCATACATTTACAGTCAATAACTCTGCAGCTGCTTGCAGATATGCCTTTATACACAACTGGCAGTTTTTGTACTTTGAATGCAAATTATTATCCTAGTGAAGCATCAAAATTGGACTCTTCTGGCCTGAAATGTTTTTTTGAACTCCTCTACAGGTGAGATTATCTTGTATCAGAAAGTAAAACTTTTGCAATTTTCCAACAGTTTTATTCCTACCCTGGATCCAAAGCTTCTTTCTTCTGTCATCAAGCACCCAGATTTTCTGTTAGTGGCCATCACTCTGTACTCAGCAACAGTCAAGCTCTTCCTTGATGGAGAAAATGTAATCTCAGCCTCGGGTCAATGTAACTTGCAAAATTCCAAGCAGGTAACTTCCATGATAATTAATAGAAATGGTAAATCTTTCTCCCAAACAACTACTTTCCAATTTGAGCCCACAAAATTTCCAGTTCCATTTAAAAACTGTTGTTCAATCTCCCTGTTGCTGATACCAGGAACAATCTGGTCATTATACACAGTTCATTACTATCAATATTCCATTTATTTCAAAATCAGCGTTTGACTTGTTTACCTTTGCTGTTGTAATGCTGGGTGACATGTATAGAATCAACATTTTTGAAATATCTTCATTTTACTTGTTTCATTTGAAACTAACACTAGCTAATGATGCCTCCCTGCAATCAGCCCATCATTACATTTTGACAGTAGCAGCAGATTAAGCAGTGAATATCCTCTCATTGATTCAATTTGAATAATGCATACTTAGTGTTTGTTTGATAAGTCTCATCTTATTGTGAATGGCTTTAGAATGCAGACTAATTTCAGTTTTGGTTAATATGTTGCACTTTCACTTAGTTTCTTGTCCAGCCTTTGTCAATCTAAATCTTAAACCCCTTTTAAGAACAATGTCCAGTTTGTGGATTATTTTCCAGGTTAGATTGCCAGTTTAGTTCCTAGTAAAGATTGCAAATGTATTCTAAGGTACCAGTTACAACCACCCTGATCACATTAATTAATGCCCACAATAATTCAGAGCAATCATAAATATGCTTCTGCTGTGAATTATTTTGCCTCTGTTCAATCAGGTATCTCCTACTGAACAATAGCAGAGTGCCTCCTTTGGCAATAGGAAATTTTGCATGTAGCACTGATTAGGGGAGCTATTTTGTTTCACATGGTAATAAAGTGTTCTGATTCAGAGAGGAAAACATGAAAAAGTAACCTGAGTAAACTCTGTTTTATCAATAAGCTTTGCTTGCTTTTCCAGCCTGATCCTTTGGAATTAATAACTATCGGGCGCCAGTTCCTCCTTCGAATAATTCCAAGATGTTCTGGTCAAATCATTTCACAGCGCAATAAAGTAAGAGATTCTAACAAAATTCATTATTTTGATTTCATAAAGAATAGGGTTTAAGTAGCTAATTATTTCATTAAAAACAATTTTTAAATAGACAGTTGTTCTATAGAGTAAAATACAGTATTTGAAAAGGATGCATTGATATTACTTCTAACGTAATTAATAAGGATCATCTGATTGTAAGAATAATATTTGACAATAAACAAGGCAGCAATGACATTTACAAACTCCAGCAGAAAAAGTGTTGACTCAAACTTTTTTCTAATGTTCAGAAATAAATATTAACTGTTTATCATTTTAATATTGAAGTCATCACCTAACATTTGACTAAGTTTATTATGGGGCCTGCAGAAAATGATTCAGTGGCAGGCCATCTGCATCTGGCTACAGTTTTGCGTCATATTCCAGTCCAGTTGTTTACGTTCTTGACCTGCTCCTACAAAATCTCAATTAAAAAATGATGGGATATGACCCCTATACTCGCAACCCTTCAGTATATGACTATCTGCTAACATAAGGTCAGAGCAAATGTTCCTACCTGTTCCATTTTTTCCTAATCCAAAATTCTAATTAGGTGAAGTAATATTGTGAGGAGAGAAACGGAATCACTGTTTCAGAACAAACACTTCAGCACCTGCAGGATTTTGCTCCAAATCAATCCCTTGCCCCTTCGCTTCAGGAGGCAAGGGCAACAACAGCACACATTTCCACAATAAGCCTCCATTATTCCCCAATAACAGCAGTTGTCACTGATTTTGCACAGGAGACCTGCTACTGCTGCTCATAAACAACAATCACAAGGCCTCAATCTGTTGATTATTGTTGCTTCTGTTATTAACCCAACAGCACCCAACATTTCCATAATGTTTCCCACACATTGAAAATTTAACAGCCACCTGAATTTTGAGATTGATTCTACCATATTACATACCAGCATTTTGTAATGTACATTTTAAAATAAGAAGTATTTTTCTTCTTTAGCTGCAGGCTGTTTGCAAGGACATTGACCCAGAGCTGAAAGCTTCCCTTGACCATCAACTGCAACTTTGCATTGGTGATGGACTCTACTCTGAACCTACTCTTTTATAAAGAATGATCTCCTTGGAGCAGAAAATGAGCAAGCTACAGCGAGGACACATACTTTCAGCATTGTGGCTTTCCATTCAATAGTGAAACACTCAACAACAAATCCAGGTCTGAAACAATTTATAGATAGTAAACTAAACGACTTTTCATTTGCATTACTCGTCAATACATATTTTAAATCATAAAATGTCATCTGGTTGCCATTCTACATGATTTTTCAATTTATGAGGTATACAAAAGCATTGCAGAATCTCCTGGAATAAATTTTATTAAAATAACTAACTTTGGCTTTACTTTGAACAGGTTCTTTGAATATATCAAAGCAATGTATGCAACAACATTGGCTGTTCATTTAGATGCTTGGCTGCTTTATCAGATACTGTTTTTTCCTTGACAGTGTCTGAAAAATGCAATGAGACATACAAGGGTCCAGCCATTTATACCTGTAAAGACAGAAGTCAATTTTGCAACTAAAATTGACTTTGCCAACTAGTCTATCATACAAGAAACCAAAAGTAAAATTCTGTAGGCACTGGAAATCTGAAATAAAAAACAGGAAAATGTTGAGCAGGTCAGGCAGCATTTGTAGTGAGAGATAATGTTTCAGGTGTATGATCTTTCCTTAGTTGTGATGAAAGGTCAATGACCTGAAACATTAATTGTTTTCTTTGCCATGGATGATGGCTGACCTGCTGTGTATTTCCAGCATTTTTTGATTGTAAAGCAAACTCTTTTGAAAGGTATTGTTAATTAAAGATTCTTCCTTTAACTATAATTTTTAATGAAAATCTGAGGTAGAGTAACTGTGGTTAATTTTGTCTTGTAAAACTCATTTGTGTTTTATTTCACTTTATTGGTTCAGCTTCCCAATGTTTAAATTTGAAACTTGTAGTATAGAGAGTATTTAAACAATCCATTATACTACATGTTTCATGCAAGATGGAAACAATGAAATCAACTGTTTTATACTGATGATTGAAATATTGCAAGTGTTGGGCTGGATTGTCCTGTTTACATAACTTCAATAGATCCTGTCCTATGAAATATTGTTTAAAGTTACAGTAAAAATTCTGTATTTTTTTATATAGTTGGTATCAGATGCCAATTGGATGGACAGGCAGAAACCAAAACAAACTATTCAGTTATTTGATGAGGTTAAAGATGTATGTTTCAGAAATAAAATTAAAATATGAGTTATATTCTACAAATGTACCAATTGCTTATCTTTCCTATGAGTTCTGTAAAATGGTCGTGGATTTTCAAGCTAATCAGACAGTGCTGCAGCAAGTACCATGAACAGGTTACTGTAATCCCAGATACTGCAAATTAAACACTTTTTTTTCTATAAATTTAGAATTTATTTTGTTATTAGATTGTCAATATTATAAACAAAGCAAATTATAAATCTTTATTACTTAATGGTATTGTAACTTGAGGCTCCATATTACAAATTAAATAAATGTAACTTTTAAATTAGTTAGAAATACATAACCACTTCAGATTTTATAAAAATTGCACTAATTGGGAACTTTCCTGCAGATGCTGAATGAAAACTAATTTTAACTTCATATATACTCGTGAAGTAATTTTTTTTTAAGTGACAGGGTGACTTGAGGGGAATTCACTTGAGCAAGACCAAAGTTTCTGTACTATCTAGAATATTTTAGGCTGGATGAAAAGGGTGGGAGGAGAGGGCCAGAGAAAGAGAAAAGGTAAAAATCCAAACTCTTATGAAATGTAGCTATGGAAATGCTGAAGGTGAATCAGTATCAGTAAGAATTTACTCCTACTCTGTGGTCATCAGTTTTGAATTTATATTCATAAATAATTAAAACTCATTCTTTTTAATCTTCCTCCCCTTTTAAAATCCATTTGCTACTGTTGTGTTGGGTCATTAACTGCTTTACAAAATATTTGCACAAACCCAGTACTCAATGACCTAAGAAAATAATCTTTATTCAAACTTAAACTGCATTCATTAGAGGGCATGAGGAGCAATTACCCAAACTACCTCAATGAATTCTCAAAGCTGTACCACTATAAAAATCTATATTACCTGAATACAAGTACCAACAATGTCCTCCATTCAATATGCAAGTTTAACAACTTGTACTGGCTACACAAGACTAGATATCAATGTACATCTTTCTAGGTTTCATAAGTTAAGCTGCTAGCATGTTAAAAGTATTTGGCACTTTTCCAAACAGTAAGGAAATAAGCTATTTAAAAAGTAGCAGTGTAACAGAGAGATGACTCTAATCTTTTGTAACTAAACTTTACCAACCCAGCACAATATTGCATTTGTGTGTCTTGATCCATGGTTCTTCTGAAGATCTTGCTGCTACTGAAAACAGGTGAAAATTTTTAAAGAAGATTCTTTTGACTCACCATTTAGCTGTTAAATAACTGTATGTTAACTGGGTTCCTGTTCAATGAATGTTTCTATACTTAGCTGACTTGGTTCAATTTCAACTGGTTTGCTTTTATCTGTGTTCTGGGTTAAAGGATGAACCATAGACATATGAACATTCAAATTGTGGGCCTTCTCAAACCGTTTCCCACACTGGTCACAAGCAAAATCAAGTTCAGCTTCTGCCTTGTGCTTGGTCATATGGTATTTCAGGGATGCTCTCTGCCTGCACTGGAAACCACAAATTTCGCACCTATAGACGCAAAGTAAAAACAAGTTAAATTAGGCTCCCAAAAAGCAGTCTGGCCATTTAGGTTTTACTGAGTCTGACACTGTCACAGAGGTCTGCAAGAAATACTTATGCTGTCAGGCCCTTGGCATAGTCAACAAATCAAGGAATTGCTTTAGAAGTGCAGCCAGAGTTGCTGTGTAGACAACAAAGCAATTTACTAACAGTGCATGCCCAACAAATACTAATGAGCTAAATAACAAGGTAATCGGTTTGTGGTGGTTCTTACAGTGAAGGTCTTGGATAAAGTTGATTCCTCAATTTTTTTAACGTGTATTTTCTTAAATCCAGTCGAGTGAACACACTGGTTCTCTGTTCCATGTCCCTACTGAAGAGAGGTACTCAAGTGCAGAACTGTTCTGAAGTGGGCTTAATGGCATAGTCTTATGGATTGGAAGAAATATTTCAAGAGTAGCTCTAAGCAAAGGTTATTGGAATTTATGGCCTAGCTCTAACATCCTGACAACATATAAGCTTGTACTAGTCAAATAAATTGTTATAATTCAATGTAGACAAAATTTAGGCTATTTTATCAAAATGAGCTCTCAAATTGCCACTACTAAAGGACAAATTATAAAACACTGCTAATCCTTGATCAGTCTTCTGTAGAATCTTTAATCCATGTCGTCACACTTCAAGCTTCAGCTACTCTGATGTTCATTGAGGCTCTTCCCTGCTTTGAGTTTCCAATCATGCTGATGCCTTAGACTCTTTCTACTCTGGTTAACTGAGAACCCAGATTTAGCTACTAGTGTTCAGTTAGTTAAAAAGGAAGTAATGAACATTAAGATTGGGGATATAATTTTAATAATTACCTCTTACCCTTGCATTTTAAATGCATTGTGTTTTGATGATTAAGCTATTTACTTTCCACTGAACATTCACTAACTCATCAAAAGCAATTTATTCAAAATGCCATTCACCAAAGCTCTCATCTGCTCAAAACTCTTCATTTCCACAGATCCAGTAGTTTCTTTCCTATT
>JARFYF010000017.1:23025429-23036502 GCA_030265395.1 Rhina ancylostomus | reverse complement strand
GATTTTAATAGATTCCTGCTTTATATTGAAAAGTTGAAGTCACACACATTATTATTACTTACATGTCTAGTATGGAGTGATTTAAGAAATCACTGAAATAATTTCAGTGTGTTAAAAATTGGTGTTCATCTCTTCTTTCTAAATATTGCTTATCGAAGCAGTTTCCTAACTCATTGCAATTCATCTCTGTAAATGCAGGAGTTAACACTTGAGAAGCACAATAGTATTCCAGGTTCAGTAAATATCTGCGATTGTCTCCTACTCAATATCCTGTACAAAACTGGCATTGCTCTCACGGCAGATTTAATTACATTTTCCAGCTCACCAGCAGGAATATCAGGAGGGATTAATTTGTTTCAATAATTCATTGGTGGTATCTTGAAATCCTGTAGTTAATTGTGAAAACAAAAGAAGGTATTAACTAGGTACTCTGGTCCAAAATGTGCTGTTAGTTATCAATTTAACCCACAAAGAACAATGGGCTATTGTACTTCAAATAATCATCCACTTATTGCACTCAGGTTTATTTAAAATATACTAAAATTGAAATGTTGCATTATGCTTTAATAAATCTCCAAATTTTATATCAATACAAGAACTCTCAGAAACACATTGCATTTGGTCCATTAGTGCAAGTGTTTAATCTAGGACCTTACAGACAATACAAATTTATTGACCAGATAAACCAGTTGAAGTTCTGAGCTTTTGTAAAATGTTAGTTAAGTAAGAACTCATTGTAGTCTAAATATCATTTACTCAGTCAACACTGAAGCACAGAATGAAACGACTTCGTTCTATTACACAATCAGAAGCAATAGGTGGGATTTTTCTCAAAAAACATAATATAGGATTGGGTCGCTGCTTCTACTTGCTGCTCTGGCCAAATGTATCAGCTGAAACCAATACTACAACCTGAACAGGACACAACTGACATGTCCATGATACTGAGATGGCCATTACTACTGGGGAGTAAAACGGCACGTGCTGCAGCATCTGTCACTATCTTAAATGGCACAGAATGTGTTCCCCTTACTTGGCGTTTGTATAGATGCCATTCAATCTCCACAGCACACCAAGTTGGAGCAGTTTAGAGAGCAAGAAACTAGTGATCTTTACCTTGTAGCCAGTCATTCAGCATACCACCATCTCAGCGACCTTACCCCCTCCTTCTGTCTGGGCTTCCTCCAAATAAGCAGCCTGGAATGGTGGGGATAATCAAAGTCCCAAGCCCTGCCCTCTTGCCATTGTGGCAAGACAGGCGATGGTCATTAGGTGCAGTGAGGAGATGAATAGAAAATATTCAGCCAGTTCAGGAGGCAGAAATTTGAAGATAGGTGGAGAATAGATGCAAGGCCCTTTCAATTCACTGGGACAATCAGAAAGTAAACCAATTAAATTGATGAATCCTTGCAGAAAGTACCACCAATTTTTTTATATAAAAATTGGAGAAAATTCATTTGTTTATTTTTCCAAAAGATCCCGTATTAAGTGATGTTGGGGTCTTTTGATGTTACTCAATATAATATGTCATTGTTTGAAAAGTTTTTTTTTCCTCTCTGTGGATGCTGCCTGGTCTGCTGATTATCCCAGTGTTTTCTGTATTTATGTGTATGGACACTTGAAACTCCCAGTGTTGGGGATGAATTTGATTTTCCATGACCCTGCCCACATGCTGGCTGCCAGGCCCAAGAGGCAGGACCTCAGGGGCCACATTTCATGTCCACTCTGTCCATCTGGTTTAACATCAGCAGACCACAGAACCAAGAGATTCACTACCACGTTTTCCCAATTTTAGGCAATGCATGCTCAAACCTGGACTCACCTGCCTGCATGTGCTCCTCCCCCTCCCTTCTTATTTTGGCTTCTGCCATCTTCCTTTCCAGTCCTGATGAAGGGTCTCGGCCCAAAACGTTGACTATTTATCTCCCCTCCATAGATGCTGCCTGACCTGCTGAGTTCCTCCAGTACTATTTGTGTGTTGCTCCAGATTCCAGCATCTGTAGAATTTCTTGTGTCTCTGCACTGCTCAAACCAACACTTTACCCCCAAATAAACCTGGATCTCATCTCCTGAATTCCTGATAACTAATCAAGCCAAGATCTCTTGGAAATCCAGAGTGACGTGGAGGGAGCAGTCCCACACTCCCATCAATTTTCTGTGTAATATATTGTCCCCAATTTTCCTAACTTCCCCCAGATTCTAATACAAATCTACACATTAGGGGAAATTTACAGTGGCCAATTAACCTAATAACCCACATTTATTTGGGATGAGGGAGGAAACCCATGTAGTCACAGGGAGGATGTACAGACCCTACAGAGGCAGCACTCGAGGTCAGGTTTGAACCCAGATCATTGGAGCTGTGAAGCAGCAGCTCCACTAGATACACAACCCTGCCATGCTAATGGGATGTGCTATTAAATTGGACAATGTTTTCAAAAGGGACAAAGGTGTGATGGGCAGAATGGTCTCCTTTTGTGTAGCAAGATTCTTTGATTCTAGAACAGGCAGACTTTTTGCCCAATTAATCAGCAAAGTGCCGATTGTGACATGTTAGATCACTGCAAGATCAATTCATGTCTGGGAGGAAAGATTTCAATTTTAACAGGGTTCTGCTGGCTCTTAGTTATCCTGGATACCAGTATCAGGTTGATGTTACGAGTACTCAGCGTTACTATGGCAATAATGATAGAAAGTTTGACTTATGACTTCAGCTTGTCATTGCCGCCTACCTTCAATGTGTAATTTCGCTTAAAACCCCCTGAAGTGGTGATGATTGACAGGAAGCACTGGCTGCACATGTGACTCATGATAATGAGCTGCCTGCAGTAATGTAATGTCTTTGTTCCCCAGTGAAAATGTACCCTCCTTGCCCCAGTCCCTCATTTTCAGGAAAGAAGAAACTTCTGGGATATAAAGTCATGAATTTAAAATATCAAGTGGGGAGGTTATGAAATTTAACTTTAACCTGTAGAAACAAATATTGGGTGAAAGCATTACTGAAAGCAGTAATGTTATTGGAACAACGAAAGGCAGCAAAAAGGACAACACCTTTCAGCCCCTTGGCATTGTTCTGCCACTCTATCTACTTCATTTCCATTTACCTATTGATAATCTCACCCAATAAAAGTCCATCACTTGGGTATGTCAATTGCCCAGCATCTGAATTTCCAAAGCCCTCTGGATGCCTTGGTTGTAATTTACAGACTATGCCCCATTTGCTTTAGATTCTCTGCATCTAAACTACCAAATGCATACATGGGTTTTAAACACCTCCCCTACATCACATGCTAATGTTGGAAAATAAAGGAACACTTTAAGCAGGCGATCCAAAAATTTCTGCTGGGAGGGAGCTTACAAATGTAGCAACATCTTTGGAGAGTGAAAAAAATATTAAATTAAAATCATCCACAAATCTGTAGTTGGTAATGAAATTGTTTGCAGCAGATGCTCCCTGCCAAAGTTATGATGAAGGGTTGTATCTGTCTGTGGGGCATTGTGCGCTTGCTCATTTATTAACAACTTAGCCCAAGAGAAACCATGTGTTTTTCTCCAGGCCAGCGAAGCTCTGCTGTAAGTGGAGCAACACACGTACAAGTGAAGGAGCTTGTGCTAGTTAATGAGAATGGCAAATGAAAATTCTACATCAATGAATTTAAAGATATATTGTTCTAGCTGTAGGTGACCACAGGCCTAGTTGATTAACTGTAGTAATAATGTTCCCCTACTATCTTCCATTCTGAACCCCATCCCACTCTCCTAGCCTACAAGTACACCAACATCACACAGGGCTATTTTCTGCTGGGAGCACTAAGGTCACATATTGAGAGGAGCATGGGGGAAGGTGTACACATTTACCAACCATAGATAGAATATGCCAAGTTGATGAGGTGGAGAATGGCCTAGTATAACTGAGTTCCGCTTCAAATTCTGGATGTTTTTTCCAAATGACCTCTACCCCCATTTCACCTCTCAAACACACCAAGATCAAGTAGGAATATTTGCAAAGTGCAAGCTTCCTAATCTAAATAGCCTAATCAATCCATTACTTTTTTTAAAAGATAGTTATTCATTTTTTGGGTTCTTGGCATCACTGTATTTATTATCCATCTTTACCACAAGAAGTCATATCAAGGTGTATATACTCCCCCAGTGCTGTTGGAAAGGGAGTTCAGAATGTTGGGATAAGAAAATGACAATATACTTCCAAGTCAGGATGATGTGCGACTTGGAGGGAAACATGGTGATGTTTCTACTTTTGAACCTCTTCTTTTGATGGTAGAGGTCATGGGTTTGTGAGGTGTTGCCAGTGCAACCTATCTGACTACCTAAATCATGCTTTCTAGATGCAAGCCATTGTGCACAGGTGTTGGATGCTTGCTTTGTCTTGGATGTATTGAGTTTCTTGATGGTTGTTAGACCTGTGCCCATACAGACACATGAAGGATATTCCATCAAACTTCTGCCCATCAAACATCAAAGTGCTGCCCTGTAGATGGCAAAAGGCAAATCATTTGAGAAGATGCAACTTCTGACCTGCTCTTGTAGCTATAGTAGTTATGTGGCTTCTCTAGTTGAATTTCTGGTCAATGATGATCCCCTGGTCTTTGATGGCACAGAGCATAATGATGATAACAAAAATTGTACATCAAGGGTAGTTGTAAGCTCCCCATTCTCGGAGAAGGTCATTGCCTGACTTTTTGTCATTTACCAGCCCCGCCCTGAATGTTGTGCAAGTCTTGCTGCATACAGGCATGGGCTGTTTCATTTGCTGAGAAGTTGAGGAATTCAACACTGCAGTTATCAGTGGACATCCCCTCTTCTGACTTTACAATGAATGCAAGGTCATTGCTGAAACAGGTGAAGATGATTGGCCCTAGGACAATGTCAATCAATGATGATCTACAAGTTTGTGAAAACCCTCACACATTCCACTAGCAGACTTCAAGGTTAATGAGGTCAAAACCTACATCTTCAAAGTTAGATCCCAAAGACTTTGTGCATTTTCCACTGTGAATGCATGATCATCATTACATCTTCCATCTGTTTAATTTCCCTTTTGAGAAATAAAGTAAAATATAAAATAGCAATACAAATTAATTCCAAACTATTGACTGATTGGAACTTACTCCTGATATGTACAGCATTAATATAAATGTGTCTATATTTCATCAGACAGTTCAGTCTAACTGTGTCAGGGTTAATGCTCCTTGCAAGCATCCACCCACTATTTACTAGTAATAAATTCTTATATTCCTTTCTTCCTCATGTTTACTTTTACCTCAATCATTCCATGCAAGAGCATGTTCCAGATCTCATTACTTGGTGACTTTATTTCTGAATGCCTCCATAAATTTCTATTCAAAATAAAAATCCTTTAGCTGGCATTTTGATAAAACACAATGCATGAATACTGGTTTCTTAATTTAAACAACGTCAATCCATATATATTATAATTTTGCAAGAGCTTGCATTGTTTGCTGCATTCCCTCTTTTACGCTGCTGTTTAAGATTTTTAATTTCTGAGATAATTCTTCATGAATCTGTGCATTGTTTTGTGTCATGTACATTATTGAAAACATTATAATAGAAGAACAAGAATCCAAGAGGATTTCAGACCACCCCGAACTTTAGGCTGCAAGATGTTGTAACCACACAGTTGACAGCACTGGCCAGGTTTTCACTTCCACTCTACCTTATTTCCTACAGAAAGCTGTGCCGTAGATAATATTTCAATTTAGGAACAGATGTCAGTGTGTTTTTTGCCTAGTCACCCTTTC
This sequence comes from Rhina ancylostomus, assembly GCA_030265395.1. Taxonomy (NCBI): domain Eukaryota; kingdom Metazoa; phylum Chordata; class Chondrichthyes; order Rhinopristiformes; family Rhinidae; genus Rhina; species Rhina ancylostomus. Next base: position 23,030,722 of record JARFYF010000017.1, on the reverse strand, counting down.
TTTTATACAAATAAAATTGCACAGCTTCAAAAGGTTGCAGGACGTTTAGTAATGCAAAAGCAGCAAAAAAAAACACTGTACTTAGAAAGAGGGACCCAAATGTCTTGGGAACAATGAGAAATAATCACTCACTCCTTGGATTTTGCAGCAATTTAATCTTTTAAACTCATGAATGAACAAAGAGACCATCATTCATTAAGCCAACAAATGGCAGAAATTTGGAAATTTGCAATAAAAAAAAACAGAAAATGCTGGAAATGTTTATGAGGTCAGGTGGCATCTGTGGAGAGAGAAACAAACTGTTTCTGTATGTCAGCCTGTAATTGAAAACTCCATAACATTTTCTCAATAAGCATTGATTTTGGACATTTACCAAGAGTGATAGGCATTTGTAGAAATAATTCACTGAAAATATTGTAAACAACCATGAGCTAATTCAAAGCTAATAAGTGCCAGTTTATTTGAAAGAAAAATAGGAGAGGCCGGATTAAACAATAAATTCTTCCAGACAACTGCCGATACAAAAGGCAGCAGCATGCAGTGTGGAAGTCTGCTGACGTTCATTAAGGAGATGAGATGGTCCTGGAGCGAGAACAGCTTGTGTACCCTATGCACTCTCTCTCATGTGTTCTGCTGTTTCTTGGTATTTAGCTTTGTAAAACTCCCAAAATTTGTTCAAATCAAAAATGGACATCATCTTTAAGAGCTGCCTTTAATAGCATTTTGATGGTTGCAATAGCAAGCCTTCTGATGACTCTTGCACTCAAGAAATACTCAGCCCATCTTTGATGTGCACAGAAATTGTGCTAAATTCACGCTGCCTCAATATGTCAATTAATACACATCAAATCTACTCTGCTATCCCTGCATCCATTTTCAGATTCAGTCCAAATTGTCCCAAGATTTGCACAAAACAGCAGAATTTTCTTAAAATTTCTCTCATTCTCTTCCTAGATGAATCTGTTCACAAAACAGCATGCTGAAAGCAGAGATCTTGCAACATTTACCATTGCTCTGTCCCACAACACGAAAGATTTATCAAAACTCGATCTTTATGTCAAAATCTTCATAAAGTCCATTCAGTATAAGTTTTTATGATTTAATTTTGGTAACTGAGCAACATTCACAGAGGGCGAAATTAAGGCCATTGCTCACATAAATTGCTGCTAAAGTGCATTTGGAATTTCCTGCACTTGGGGAAAATCAATGTTATTTTGTCGGACAAAATATGTAGCAAATTTTAAATTGGATTTATAATTTTGCCCAACAAAGTAACATTTATCTAAAACAACCTCCTGTAACTCTGAATTATTGTTTACCAGGAAGTGAGAACGGAATCCTCATTTTGACAGTAAACAAAAATGTCAGTTAAAATGAAATCAGACCCTCCTGATACGATCTGATGTATTACTGCAATATTTGAAGGTTGGGTGCAAGATTTAAGTTTCCTTTTAATTGGTTTCATGGTTATATTGAGGCAGAAAGTTAGGTAGTGACCCATCAAGCCATTACTGTTTATATTGTTCTGGTTTTGAAACAATCAGTTTCACTAGACTAAGGACTACAGAGAAGATGCATTTAAATCAGGTGACAACGACAAAGTAATATTATAAATTGCAAATTGAAAACAGAATACGCTAGAAATACTCAGGAGGTCAACCAGTACCTGTCGAGAGAGAATTGATTTCCCCAAGTGCAGGAAACTCCAAGTGCACCTCAGCAACAATTTACATGAGCAATGGCCTTAATTTAAAGCATCAGATTGAAAATTTTTCATCAGAACTAGGTAAAGTTAGAAATGAAACAAGTTTAAAGTTGCAAAGGAAGATAGAAGGGGCAGAAAGAACAAAATGGAAGCATAGCAGGAAAGATTGAATGACACAAGTGGTGCTGGCTTAAAGAGGGCAGTCAGCGTTAGAGAATAACAAAAGCTGAATCTGGAGGAGGTGTAAAGACACGCAGATGAAAAAAATCTGAAACATCAGTATCGCAAAGAGGAAAAGTACTGAAGAGAGGAAATGTGAGATTCAAGACTCAAATGGCTGACAGTATGAAATTCTTGAATTCACGTCAAGTTTCGAAGATTGTAGTGTGCTAAGTTGGAAGATGAGTTACTATTCCACAAGATAAGACGAGCTCTGTTGGAACACTGTAGGAGGCTAAAGACAGAGAGGTCAGAGTGGGGGGTGGGATGAAAAATTAAAGTGACAGGCTACTGACAGCTCAAGGTTACCCATGCAACCTGAACACAGGTATTCTGCAAAGCAATCACACACAATCGGCATTTGGCTTCCTTAATATAGAGGACTCCACATTATACACATTGAATGAAGTATATTAAATTGTTAGCACTACTAAGCAAAGCAGTGATTCATTTAGGAGTGTTCGTGTCCTTAGATGACCTAAATTGAGGAGGTAAAGGGTAAGTTGCATGGGAAGGTGTCGTGATGTAGGGCAGTGGGAATTGGTGGAGATAATGGACTAATAGATCGAGGAGAGCAGAGCCTTTTTGGAATGCTGAAAGGGGACTAGAGGGAAAGGTGCTGGGTGGTGGAATCATATTGTAGGTGTAAGAAAATATGGAGGTTGATCTCTTGAACATGGTGATAGGAGCAGTGGAGTGAAAGGCGAGAACAAGGGAGCCCAATCCATTAACTGAGTGGGAAGAGAGGTGAAGGCACAGTGTAACAAATGGAACAGACGTGGTTGCAATGCCCATTAGCTGTGGTGGAAGGGAAAGCATGGTTGGAGAAAGAGGAAGACCCAGAACTGTTGATGTGGAAAGGTGGTGATGTCAGAATAGATATGACTGTGATGGAGAAGCTAGGAGAATAGAATGGAATCCTTACACAAAACAGGATGGAAGGAAATGCAGTTAAAGTAGCAATGGTTCTGTGGGCTTACAGTAAATATTGGTCACTAACCTATTCTCCAAAATAGAGGTAGGAAAGGAAAGAAAGATAGACAATGTGAAAGTGAGTGCAGGCTGGAAAATGGGAGCAAAGGTGAAAAAAACTTCAAGTTCTATATGAAGAGAAATCACCACCGATACAATCAGCAACAGTCTGGAAAAAATGAGGGCACACAAGCAAGACCACAATATTCCACATGTCCCACAGAGAGACAGGCATAGCTTGGACCCATCTGGGTCCCACTGCTACATTTTTGTTTTGAAGGATGTCAGCAGAGTTTAAAGAGGTTGTTCAATGTGAGAATGAGTTCAGCCAGGCAAAGGATACTAGAGGGGAGTCTGGTTAGGCCTCCATTCAAGGAAGAATCAAAGGGCCCTCAGGTCTATGTGGTGTGAGGCAGGGTTGTAGAGGGAGTGGATGTCCATAGTGAAAGTTAGTTCGTTGGGGCCAGTAACTTGAAACTTAAAAAAAACAATTGCAGTCAGAAGCATCACTGATGTAACTATCAAGAGACTAGATAAGGGGAGAGATAACAGTGTTTTGGATTATAAATTGTATTTTCTTTCATTATTACCTCAGCAACTCAAGGTTCAGAGCAGCAAAGTAGAAAAGACATTGGTTCCAATGGTGGGAGTTGTCTAAAGGTCTGGAAGACGATCAAAATGGAATGATGCAATTCCAGAATCCCACATTGTTGAGTTTCATTCACTTTGTTGAAGACTACAGCTCACCTCATCTTTACCTCCATTTGTCTCTGCACACTCCTGCAGGTACAGCTCAGTCTGCCCCCAGCAGCAAATTCCATGCAACAGAAGTGAAACCGGCATATATCAAATGGATTTGGGAGATGCTGACTTTAGAATACACATCTGTTAGTAAGGCAGATGGTACTTCAGCCTGCACACTTCACCTAGCAATCTTACAGTCACAGATCCTTACAACACAGAAACAGGTACTTCAGCTCAACTCCTCCATGCCATTTGCAATGCCTATCTGCACTTATCCTATTTTCCTGCATTTGGCCCATATACCTCTATTCCTTTCCTATCCATCTACCTTTCAAAATGCTGTGATCGTACCTGCCTCTACCACCTCCTCTGACAGCTTGTCTCATATACCCATCACCCTCTGAAGAACTTGCTCCTCAGATATCTTAAATATTTCCTTTCTTACCTTAAACCTATGACCTCTGGGTTTAGGCTTTCCAACTTTTGGAAAAATATTGTGATTGTCTAACCCATATAAGCCTCTTGTAAATTTTATAAACTGCTATAAGATCACCTCTCAGACTCCTGCACTGAGAGGTGACCTTATAAAACAATCCCAGCCTATCCAATCTCTGTTACTAAAGCCCTCCATTCCAGGAAACATCCTAGTGAATCTCTTCTGCACTCATTCTAGTGCTACCAAATCTTTCTGTAGTGTGGTGACCAGAACTTCCAAGGGTGGTCGAACCAATATCCTGTACAGCTGCAACACCTCCCAACTCTTATACGCAGTACCCCTGCCTAGAGACAAGCAAGCTAAACTCCTCCTTCACTGCCCCATCCACCCGTGTCGCCATTTTTGAACTTGCACCCCAAGGGCCCTCTGTACATCAGCACTTCTAAGGTCCCTGCGTTTTCTGTACACATCTGACCAGTATTAGACAATCCAAAAGGCATTACCTCATACTTGTCTGGATTAAATTCCTTCTGCTAATGCTTTGCCCAATTTTCTAGCTGGTAGGAATACCTCTTTGTATCCTTTAGCAACCAGCCTCACTGTCTATAGCTCCACCATTTTTTTGTCATCAGCAAACTTACTCATCAGACTACAGTTATTTTCATCCAAGTCATTTATATATGTGACAAACAAAGGTCCCAGCTCCAATCCCTGAGGTACACCACTGGTTATAGACTTCTAATCAGAAAAAAACAACCCTCCACCATTAACCTGTCACCACCTATCACCCAGGCTATTTTGGATCCAGTTTGCTAAAACACCTTGGATCCCATGTGCCTTAACTTTCTGAACCAGCCTACTGTGCAAGACCTTCTCAAACATCTTGCTGAAGTCCATGTAAACTACGTCTACCATTCTGCCTTCATTTTTTTTTAAAATAAGTAAACTCCTCAAAAATTCAGTCAGTTATGTGAGGCAAGATCACCAATACACAAAACAATGCTGACTCCCCCAATCAGTCATTGCCTTTTCAACTGATCACAAATCCCATCCCTAAGAATTTTTTTCCAGTAGTTCCCTTACTACTGATGGAAGGCTCACTGGCCCGTAGTTTCCTGTTTTTTCCCTGACATCCTTCTTGAATATGGGAACAACATTAGCTACCCTCCACTCTTCCAGTTCCTCACCAGTGGCTAAAGATGATGCAAACAGAGCCA
>JARFYF010000017.1:22943541-22963227 GCA_030265395.1 Rhina ancylostomus | reverse complement strand
CTTCCTGCATTACGAGATGGCTATGCTTCAAAGCTCTTTGCTGTAAATTGATTTAAGATCAAGTAAGTGAACTATAACACAAGACAGACACAGAGACTGCAGATGCTGGGGTGTGGAGTAAGAAGGCTCTCAGTGGGTCAGGCAGTGAGGGATGTAGAGCCGAACGGATCTCAGTGGGTCAGGCAGCATCTGTGGCAGCACAGAGGGATAGTCGACTATGACGCAAGTTCTTTGACAAACATTTGCCCGTTTCTTCTCACGGAGATGCTGAGAAACACGATGACACCAAAGGAATCCATTTGGCCCACTGAGTCTCTGCCAGCTCCAAGGGGAGCAGGTCTACTTGTCCCATTTCCCCCTCTCCTTATTTCCCTGTACCCCTGCAATTTATTCTCTCACACACATGCCTATCAACTCCTCTAATTCTTTCTTCCCCATTAACCTAAACCAAGGGGTAACTTACAGTAGCCAATGATCTTAAATCATGTCTTTGGGAAGGGAGGAAACTGGAGCACATGGAGGAAGCCTACAGGGTCACAGAGAGAACATGCAAACTCCACAAAGACAACACCAGAGGTCACAATCAAATTGGAGCTGTGAGGCAGCAGCACTGACTGCTGCGTCACCATACAGCCCTTTCCTGACAGCATAGGGGCTCCGCAACATTGAAAGAGTGCCTATTCTGTGAACATGACATTCAAAACATCAACAGATTTTATGCCCACAAAGGGATTCACCAGAGGGATCGCACAGCCAAGCTCACTCATGCCAAGAGGATCCAAAGGTCAATAATCAGGAGGTGAGACTTCAAAACAAAACCCACTCCAGTGGATACAAAAGATCATGCTGTAACATATCAAAGTACAGGAGCTGGGACATTACACTGCAGTTGTATAAATCGTTGGCGAGGCCGTACTTGGAGTACTGTGTACAGTTCTGGTCTGATAAGGTGGATGGTAACAGTCTTTTCCCCAGGGTAGGGGAGTCCAAAACTAGGGGGCATATATTTAGCGTGAGAGGGGAAAAAGTTAAAAGGGATCTAAGGGGCAACTTTTTCCACACAGAGGGTGTGAGTATATGGAATGAGCTGCCAGAGGAATTGGGTGAGGCAGGTACAATAGTATCATTTAAGAAGCACTTGGATAGATACATGGAGGGGCAGGGTTTGGCGGGATATGGTATGAACGCAGGAAACTGGGACTAGCTGGGTGGGCACCGTGGTCGGCGTGGACTGGTTGGGCCGAAGGGCCTGTATCCGCGCTGTATTGCTCTATGACTTCAAGTAGGGAGATGAAACATGCAAAACTATGAATGATCTATGTAGTACGCCAAAAAGGGATGAGTCAAGGAGCAGAGGATTTGAAGTGATACAAGGGTTTCCGTTGGGTGCTCTGGTTTCCTCCCAGCTCCCAAAAGACACGCTGGTTATGAGTGAATAAGTAAAGGTTGATAAGTGGAAAAAATATATATATACGTAATCAGTAAGCATGATCTGCAATTCACTGCTTGTAGGGGCAGTGGGAAATGGAAAGAATTTTAGAGTATAGCCATCGTGTAATGGAGTTTTCAAAAGGATGGACACTGAAAGGAGGAAGATTGCAGGGTGACAGGGGAAGGGGGACAGGAATGATTGGATTGCTCCTACAGAGCTGGCTTGGGTTAACTCGTCCAACATTCTCCTTCCAGGCTCTAATAAGTAGGAAACTTTACTGGTTTCCCTCCCACCCCATCATCTCCCTGGCATCAGACACAATCATAGGCCAGCTGCTGCTTTGCATGGGATCAGATTCCTTAACACGTCATGCACTGTTCCACCTTTCGATGGACATTCTTCATTAACTTGTACCCAGCTAAGGCAGCTTTATTACAACTGAATGACGGAGCAGACTCGATGGGTTCCTCTATGTTACGGTCTTATGAATGGTGAAAGCACGATTAATACTGAAATTATCTAAGTGTTGACTTTTGGATGGATCAGTGAAAACTGAAGACTTTAGCATCAAGAGCTCCTTTAATTGTATGCTTAATAGTAAAAATTTGTTCTCCATTTTGGGACATGTGGATGGTCCATGGAGCTGTATGTGGCAGGCATCTTGTGTTTGGTCCATGCTAATGATGTTGGAGATTGAAGGAACTCCCCTGTTTTTACCTTCCTAAGCATGCAGTTTGTTGAAGTTGTTCTCCGAGAGGACATTTTCCTTGGACATTACATTGAAATGCTGGGTCATTTTAGCTGCTTCACACAATTATTTGTGGCAGGTTAAGGAAAAGGAGTAGCAATGTGTGTGTAAAATATGCAGAGGGAGTGGGAGATATGGAGCTCCTGCATTATTCTCAGTTTTATGATGGTAAATGCACATTGTGAAATGTCACCTGATCTCATGAATGTCTCAAATTGCTTGTAGGAGCAACGTTGGTTGAGTAGGAGCCAAATGAGTAATTTGGGAGCCTGCTCCATGCTGATTTTCCATTCACACGGAACGTGCCTTCAAGGCACTTATAGCACCTGCCAGTCATGGAGAGTTAGCCTGTAAGAATTCCCAGCCCTTCTTTCAATAAATGATTTGAACTCGTGTCGAATTGACTTCCATAAACTCCCTTTCATAGATTTTTCACCAAGAACATTTCCCTAATCACAGGACAGACAATTTGATAGTTCCACTGCAGGGTAGATGGTGGCAGGAGTGTCCGCTTCTAACAAGGATCATTGGATGAAGATCAGCAATGGGATTCCTTGGTTATTTCTTTTATTTGATCTTCTTTTCACCCTTCTTAACCCAGAAGCTCATAAGGCTATTCAAGTATCCTTATTATTGTCCTAGCCAGCAGCAGCATGGATATGGTCACATCTTCCTGATCTGCAAGGTTCGGCTGTTCACTGAGCATTTGGGAAAGGCTATGCCGGATTACTGTTTCCATTATTATGATTGTAGAAGTGAAGCCAAGGGCCCAGTCTGGAGCTCCCAGACTTCCTCCAGAAAGCCTTGGGAGAATCTTCAGCTTACTCCCTTCCCCTCCACTGCAGTGCTGTCCAGTTTGGGCGATTGCAGTTTATTGCTGGCACCCAACATGTTATTTCCCAGTGAATGGGAGCAGATTCATCTTGCAAGACCAAGCGCATCTCACTTCTTCACCATCTTCATCCCTTGTGTACTCCCAGGGAATTATATGCTTGTATTATTAGCCCTCCCTCCAGGGACACTTGTATTGTACCTCTCCCTCCCTGGGAAATACATCTTCCATTCCTCAGTGAAAGGAACACATCCTTGATCTAAGCAAGAACAGGAGTGAGTGCAGAGTGTGGAAACAGAAATCCATGTGAAATTTGGATCAACATCTGCTTCATAAAAATAATTGCTTTGGTGGATGCAATGAATTGGATTGTAATCTAAATGTTTTACTTAAGATTTAGTTTAAGGTCTGTGCTTATCTGTTTTCAACAACTTGTGTTTGGGTGTATGTACATTGGAAGGAAGAGGTTCAAATCCATTGAATAAACTTATTGGAATCTTAAACATTAATGAGCTTGACCCCGAAGTAGTAAATGTCTAAATGAAGCCTCAAGGATGACAATTTTCCTTCACTAATCTGTTAGGTTTTAACAACTGGGTGTCGGGACCTGAATCGGTTCAGCAGCTTCCACCATCCATTCACAAAGTGCTCCAATATTTCAAAGGAAATTTCATTATCAGAGATAATGACTGAATTGGAAAGGTCATAGCAATCATAAATTACTTTTTAAACTGGATTAAATTAAAGTGATGCAATGACATTTTCATATTGCTGGATTTTGCAGTCTATTCAAATCTAGCCCAGACAGATGAAAGTCATCTTTCTTTCTGGCTATCCATTTTAAAACTCATTGTGCATTCTAAATACAGTTTGTTTGAAGTAATGTTAAAGTCGACCTGTGCTTCTGGAAAGAATCAGACAAGAGGAGAACCAAAAACTTACGATAAATGCTTTATTAGCTTCTCGCTGGCGGGAGTGGAATAGAGTGAGTGAACCATGTAACTCTAACTCTATACCAAAACCCACTCAAAGAAGGCTCGGCCACAATGTATTTTTATACCGTTTTTCGTGGGAAAGCTATGTGAGAAACTACACTTACACGGGCAATTGTTTACATAAAGTTTCGAATATAACAAGATATAAGTAAAAACTACTTTTTCCCACTGGCACCAGCTATTAAAACTAGACGTAATTAACTCTCACTATATGAAGTTATCCTTTACCATGAAAATCCTTTCACAGTGAAAATCATACTAAAAAAAAAGCACACTATTAACCCTTACACTGCCAGTCATTAACCCTTGCTTTCCCAGCTATCTTTCACATTCCCACCTCTATCATTTATGATAAACAATTCTATAAAGCAAGAGACAGAGTACAATACCGTGCTATTAATGGAAAGAGATAGTGTGTTATAATGATTACAGCAATAATAAGTACTACTATTAAGCCATAATGCAAGATCGCATCCCATATGCTACTAATCAGGCCTCTGAAGGGCTGTTGCCATTTAGACCCTTTAGTGAACCCATGCAGGTCCTGCCCTACTTGTCTAATGTTGTTAAGTTCTTTAGCAATGTGCTGAGAGAGGGACGTAATATTGGTAGACTTGTCAGGGATACAAGTACAATATTAAGAGCGACTACCGACATCGGGAACATGGTATGGCTATGTTGCAGGATTTCGGCACAGACCCAACAGGCTCCCATCCGCACCTGTGAGGCATATGTGTGATAGAGAGATAAAAAGAGTTATCAGAGATGGCCCTAACTACTATGAGGCTGCCAAAAACAAGTCCCAAAATACTTAGGGATGCCCTAAGTGTCCATTTTCCCCCCAACATGTTGTCCTTTCCCTCGACCAATCTTTCTGCATTCAGAATGATGTATCCACTGAGGTTGTCCTTCAATCTTTACCGCCGTGGGTGTAGTAAGTAGCACTTGAAAGGGGCCTTTCCACCTTGGTGCCAACTTTTTACACTCCCAATTTCTTATCAGGACGTAATCTCCAGGCTGGATTCTCGATTCCTCTGTGTTGTCCTCTTCCTTTCTCTGAACGTTACGAACCTGTGAATGTAGAATCTTAAGAACATCAGTTAATTTTTATAAGTAAGTAATCATTCTCTCATTAAGGGCATGAAGGTCAAGACACACATCTATGTTTTTATCTGCAGCCCATGGTGTGTGCAGCGGTTTTCCAAATAATTCTGCTGGAGTTAGTCCCATACTAGTATGTGGTGTAATTCTTATTTCAAAGAGGGCCAAAGGCAGTACCTTCAGCCAGTTCAATCCTGTCTCCTCAGTTAATTTAGCCAACTTATTCTTTAGTGTATCATTTACTCTTTCCACAATCCCAGCTGCCTGTGGATGATGGGTGCAGTGAAATTGTTGCTTTATTTTGAAATGCTGGCATAATTCCTCATTTATCTTAGCAGTGAAATGTGGTCCACTGTCTGAACTAATAATGGTAGGAAGCCCAAATCGAGGTATTATTTCCCGTAGTATAATCCCTACCGTGGCTTCTGCTGTGGCATTTGCTGTTGGTATTGCTTCTATCCATCTGCTAAAGAGATCAACAATAACAAGAGAGTATTTGTAACCCTGCACTCTTGGCAACTCTATAAAATCAATCTGTATGCATTCAAAAGGACCTGTAGGCATTTTTGTCCTACCCAGAGGACACTTAACTGCTTTACCAGGATTATTTTCTGGCAAATATTACATTCTTGTGCCTTTCTTTGTGCCTCCTTCCTCAGATTGGGGTGGCACCAAGTTTGTAATGCCACTCCCACCATTCCCTCCTTGCCCAGATGAGTCATTGCATGTATGTAATTCAGTAAAGTGGGTAAAAATGCATCTGGTACACAAACTTGTCCAGCAGGGGTGGTCCATAACTGCACATCAGGATCTCTGGTGCACCCCTGCTGTTTCCATAGTTCAATTTGATTTGCAGGGGTGTCCCCCTGAAGTTTCACTACACTCCCCATGTCAGGCAGGGCCGTTCTATTCAAGAGTTGTTTGTTTCCATCTGAATAAACGGTAAGGGGTCCGTGGTTAGCAACGGCCTTCGTGATTGTATCCATGTAGGCATTTCCCAGGGAAATGGGAACTTGGTCTTTAGTGTGTGCATCATACTTAATGACTGCTAGGTGTGATGGAGTCAATGTAGGAGTCAGACACAAAGGGGTCTGAAGGCACCTTTTTCTCCTGTTGACCTTCTGAGCGCCGTCCGCCACTTACTCAGTCCTGAGGTGTCCAGATCCTTGTGAAATCCTGCCGACTATGCCAAATGTCAAAGTTGACCCGCACTTCTGGAAAGAATCAGACAACAGCAGACCAAAGAACTTATGATGAATGGTTTATTAGCTTTTGCTTGCGGGAGTGGGAAAATACAGAGGCAGAGTGAACCATGTAACTCTAACTCTATACTGAGACCAACTCAAAGAAGGCTCGGCAACAGCATATTTTTATACCCTTTTTCGTGGGAAAGCTATGTGAGAAACTGCACTTACACAGGCAATTGTTTACATAAAGATTTGAACATAACAAGATATAGAGAAAATCTACTTCTTCTCACTGGCACCAGCTATTAAAACTGAACGTAACTAACTCACACCATAGTGAGGTCGTCCTTTACTTTGAAGATCAATTCACAGTGAGAACCATACTGAAAAAGCATACTATTAACCCGTACACTGTCAGTCATTAACCCTTGCGTTCTCAGCTATCTTTCACATTCCCAATTATATCGAAACCAAAGGCTTTATGGATCACAGATAGATTTCAACAGGTGGGTGATAGCGCTTTTTGCATTTGGAATTAGCTATTAGCATTGACCAAACTAATTAAAATATTTTTATCGAAAAGGAGCACAAAATAATCACATCACCGAGGGCAACAAATTAGTGTTTAGCAGCACAGTCGTGGACTCAGCCCAATACATCACAGGCACACCCCTATCCACCATCGAAAGTATCCACACAATGCACAGCCTCAAGAAGGTAAAATCCATCAGCAAAGATCCCCACTATCCGGGCCAAGCCATCTTCTCACAACTAACATTGGGCATTGTAAAATTTGTGTAAAATTTATGTTTAATTTACGTTTTTCTTGTGAATGCTGCATATCTGATGCTCTGTGTCTGTGATACTGCACAAGTAAATTTTTCATTGCACCTGTACACTTGTGCACATGACAATAAACTCGACTTTGAAGGAAGAAGGGAAACATGGAATGCAGGGGATAGGGCAGCTGTTGTGTTGTTGCTGGTGAAGATGGTGCAGCAGGGAGACATCAAGAGTATGCTTGGTCTCCTTTTCTAAGTTGCCCTTGCACTCAGCAGTAATCTCAACAATTCCAGATCCTCAGCCTTTCCATGTTGTTTCAGAACTGCCCAATCCTCATGGTGATCAGCCTATAACATTAGTTCATCCTTTCTCTCTCCACGGATGCTGCCTGATCTAGTGGGCATTCCCACATTCCCTTTTCCTTCTATTTACACCTCCACCAGACAGATCCATTGTAATCAACAAGCCCTCACCACTGGCACCATGTATGTTGTTCAGTCTCTCTGTCTCCACCCAATCACAGACATTGCCTTCCTTCTTTTCACCCCTCCTACTTCACTGCAATTTCAAACATATCTGATTTCCACCATTTCCTAGTTCTGAAACATTAACTCTGTTGCTCCTTCTACAGGTGCAATGCAAACTAAGTGGCAAAACTGGTTTCAGTGTGGTGACTTCCTGCTGTGATCACTTCTGTTGCAGTTATGACTGAGGACAGACACGAACAGGCAGAATTCAGCAAAGGGAATATAATTGGATCAGTCTGGGCAACAAAACAGTGAAAACAGAAAATATTTCCCAGCAAAGGTTTCACATTCAGTTTGCCATCAGTGAGCTCATCGGACTTCTCAGACTTTGGCCGTTGTTGGTGCTGAATCAAGTGTCAGCCTGAGCTCAGTCCTTTGTGCTCTCAACTGATGAGTTACAAGGACAGAGTTTGTTTCTGGAACTTTACTCTGTTTCCCTACAACCACCAGAGACTTCACTTCAGAGCAGCACATTGCCTGTAATCACTTGGGACGTCCTAAGACCAAGGAGAGTCCAATTTAAAAAAAACTTTCTTCTCAACATGTTATTTTCATCAGCTTACCATACTGAGTTGGCGTAATTACTATGAACCTGTTTTTTGTAGTTTCCTTTAAATCTGAAGACAGCACTGTACATTCTAATGGAGATACAAGAGATTTCAGATGCTGTAATATGGAGAAAAAAACAAATTGCTGGAGGAACAGTCCTGACCCAAAACGTTGATGGTCCCGCTGCCTCCACAGATGATGCCGGACCCACTGAGTTCCTTAGCAGTTTGATTTTTGCAGTACATTCTAACTTGGTTTTAAGAAATATTTCAACATTTATGTGAATGTGCATCCTAACCTGACACATATGGCAAAGGGAATCTCTCTTCATGTCAATCATTCAACCAATAACAGCTTCCCCTTCTTCTTCCACAACAACCTACCCCCACTCCCTGTCCCACACACATATCTCAAAAAAACATTTGCTGCCTCTACTGCCTTCCTTAACTTGCTCCATAAACCCCAAGCTTTTGGTCAACTACCTTAATATGCCCTTGTTTAACTCAGCACCAATTTTTGTTTGTTAAAATTTCTATGAAGCACCTTCATTCATTTTACAGTAGTTTAGAAAACTGTTTTGTTCTGTTATTGAAGCTTTAATGAGGACTGCCATACATAGCCATCATAGATAGAATAATTTTTAAACTAGTAATCGAATACATTCATTTGTCTTTGCAGGCATCTGCTTCAAAAATAGCAAATTAAATTATTATTCTGCAATGCACTTCGCATTGTAGTGTTTGAGTGACAAGCACACTAAAATTGTTATATTATTATTCTGCAGCCTTGTTAAGATCAAAGCAAGCTAGAGCTTGGACTTCAAAGCATTTATATCATGACAACGTTTTACTTCCCTGGACTTAATGTATAAAATGTAATTCTGTTCTGTTAAATATACTGTCCCACACTATTTCAAATGCTAGAAAATTTGCTTTGTCTTGTTAGGTTCAAGATTTGAAAGGTGCTTAGATTTGAGATTGACATGAACAAAATACATAAGGCCATTACTAAATGAGATAACTTTGAAAATGACAAAATCGTTCTGCTTAAGACCATAAGAACAATAGAAATAGTAGCAGGAACAGGCCTTTGGAGCTGTAGGGAACAACACCAGATGAGCCAGACGCCAAGCAAGCGGGATTTGCAACCAATGAATTAGCAGACTATCAGAGTTCTTCTGTACATTGTTTTTATATGGACCACAATTTATATGATAAAAGTAACCTAAAATCTTAAAAACATATTTTTCCTCAGTTTTAGTGCAGTCATTGTCTTCATTTTTTGGGGACATTGTATGTTCTGATTAATAACTCCAAGTTGATCTTTGACTGAGCAACCAAAGTGCACAGCTCAGAACTTTTCAGGCAGTTCTTCTTCCATCATCCAGTCAACCCCTGTTCGACTGGCAGGCTTACTAACTTGGCAAGTGTCAAGTGAAAGCATTAGCCAAGGCTAGACAGTGAGCTTAAGATAAGGAATTGAAAAATCAATAGTCCAGTTCATTTAAAAAGCTACAAAATGTTGCAGTTTTATAAAATTGTATCCTGAAATGAATATTTTCCATCATTTATTATCTTAATGGATTAAATATCTTTGGAGTTATCACTAAATTTAGTTATTCAGAGGTTTAAAATTTCATATTCCTTATTCATGGAATGTTTATAGCTCAGAAGGAGGCTACTTTACCCATAATGTATGTAACAGTCTAATGTAAAAACCACCTGGCTTGTCCCTGTCCTCCACTTGCTGCCCTCCAAATTCTTTCCTGTTAGATAATTATCCAGCTCCCTTTTGAATGCATCCTCTACTATCCGTAGCAGTTCATTTCCAAAACCTACCTATTTTCTTTAAAAAAATAATCCTCATATCATTTCTGGTTCTTTAGCTAGTCACCTTCTCTCAACACCTCCTAAATGTTATTGGTTGACATGCAGCTAATGAGTATGTAATGACTTCTACCCTGAGAAAATTTCACTCTGCCTGTACCTTTCATGATCTTAAATATCTTTTATCAGATGTCTTCATGACCCCCTCTTTTCAGCTACTCTGGTCTATTCACATAACTTCCATCAATTTAACTGAAGTCTGTCAACTCTGGAATCATTTTGGTAAACTTCTTCTGCACCACTAAGGTCTTCACATCTTTTCTAAAGGGTGTTGCCCAAAACATGGTACTTGATTTTTGGTCAGACCAGTGTTTTCTGGAAGTTCTTGTGCAGTAAATCTCTTTTTTCTAAAGCTTGGGATCCTGAATGCTTTGTAATCGCTTTCTCAACCTGCCCTGCCATTCTCAATGAACTTTACATTTTACTCCTGTCCTCTCTGTTCAAACAACTCTTTTAGAATTATAGCTTTTAGCTAATATTGCTGTGGTGCCCTTCAGTTTATATTGTATTGATTTAATCACACTTAAAAGCAAAATGTAACTTGTGCACTATTGATTGTGTTCTGTAAATAAATTTTGGATATTCCTCACACATTTTACATACCTCTGTCCTGTAGACAAGTTGCTCAGACTCATCATCATTAATCCTGTATATCTCCAGAAAAGGATCTGATTTACTGAAAAGATCCTGTAATGATATGAATGAAAAATCTCCTGAGTTGTGTTTCAAGGCAATTTTGAAATGATTGATGGGACAAGTGAACCAACCTGAACTTACATAGCATGTAAAATTAATAAGGTCAAAAATACCAGCAGATGGGCATAAGAAAGTGGAAATATATTGAGACAAGTTATGCAAATAGACAGAAATACATCAAATGAAACTCAAATCAATAAAGACATAGTATAGCATTGTTATTTCATGTTTCAGAATATTTCAATCCAGCTTTCCTCAAACGTATTCATGGTTTCCAAATTCAACAAGAAATCATGTGAGTGAGGTTCCATCATGGAAAGGCCTACTGATTTGCATCCTTCTACCTGAAAACTCCTACCTTTCTGCCTGCCTCTTTGGATCCTTTTCATTCGACACCTTAGGGGGTGAATTTCTTCAGAAGCTCTCCCACTCCGTCAACAAAACTTTGGCAGATTTGGTGGAAGATCCAGTTATTAGAATGCAGAATTATCACTCAGTATCTGTTCAAGTTATGGTGATAAAATGGAAAAACCACAATCAAATTTATCTCCCCCCCCTCCCTGAGTGCTTTATGAAGGTAAAAGCAGGAAACAGACCATTAGTTAAATTGTGAACTAATCATTAAAAAGACTCATAATATTCCAAGGGAATTTGGGAGAATCTAATTTTGGGAGTGGAAAACTGATGTATCTAATAATCATCTAATTTTAATAGGACAGATTATTCATGATTTTTACTCAAAACAATTTGGAAAAAAAACTTTTCAATTTTGGTTGTATTTAAATCCATCTGTTTGTGGCACTGGAATCCCTTTGGCTCATCCTCCAAAATCAACAGATTAAAATTAGATTTGACTCATGTAGCATTAAAGATGAGTCTGTTCATGAAGTGCAGATAGTAGTTGGTGGAAAACACTAATGCACATTTGGTTATTCAGAAACAAATCAACATCAAAGTTTAATTTTCATATCCCTTGAGTAACTTTGTTTAGATCTAATATGTTTTAGTAACTTCACAAAAAGAAAAAAATCCTTCCAAATTAACATTTGAAATTCAAGTATTTATGTAAACTAGACTGTACAATCACAAAATTGAGAAGACTGTTTTATAAACTGTTTGCTGTATATTGTTTTTACTGGATGAATGGACTAAGTACATTGTAGCCATATTTGCTGATTATACAAAAACAGATGGGTTTGGCAAGTTGTGCAAGGGGATTCAGATAGGTTCAGTGAGCGAGCATGAAGTTGGCAGATGGAGTACGATGTGGGAAAATATGAGGTTATCCAATTTGGCAGGAAGAATGAGAAAGCAGATTATTATTTAAATAGAATGAGACCACAAAATGTAGTACAAAGGAATCTGAGGGTTCCAGTACATAAAACACTAAAGGTTAGCATGCAGGTGAAGCAATGAGGAAGATTAATGAAATATTGGTCTTTGTTGCAAAAGATATGAAATATAAACATAGAGGAACTTTGATGCAACTTTACTTATGAAACCGCACCCAGATTATTGCATGTAGTTTTGGTTTTAAGGAAGGATGTGCTGTATAGAGACAGTGTACAGAGGGTTCTGTAGATTAATTAATGGGATAAGGGGTTTGAGGTATGAGGAAAGTTTGAGGAGGTTGGGCCTAAACTCATTGGAGTGCACAAGGATGAGGAGATCTTATTGAAAAATGTAAGATTCCTCAGGGGATTGGCAAGATAGATGTTGCAATGTTCCCTAGTGGGGTACCTAGGACTAGAGGGAATAGTTTCAGAATGAGGGGTCACCTATTTTAGACAGGGATGAGGAGGTTTACTGCCAGGGGCTTGTGAATCTTTAGAATTCTCTGATCCAGGCCAAGTTATTGGATGCACTCAAGGTGGAGAACGTCAGACATTTAAACGGCAAGGGGATTGAAGGACATGGGGAGAGAGCGGAAAAGAGGTGTTAAGGCCACGATTGGATCAGCCACTCCGCTTCCTTTTTTATGTTTTAATGTTAAATTCACTGCCTTAAATCCACATACCTTATCATCCAGTTTCTTAGCACAGAAGGCTAATTCCACATAGCCATTGTTTCCATTTATTTCCTCTGCAATAACCTGTGAACATAGATAGGAATAAATAATGGCTCATTATTGCATCTTCTATTGAGAATGAGATTAATCTCACAGTTTGCACAATGGATTGGAAACCTGAAAAATGGTGAAAGTGTTATTGTTCATAAAGAAAAGCATTCACCAAAATGACAATTATATATCTGAATTAATAGTATATTTCAAAGCAATTGCTGTCACCTTGCTGATTCTATGGAAGAAGAAACTGTGAAGTTATCAGTCTTCACTACTGTTGTAGAGTAAATGAAACTGTAGCTTGCAGATACTACACTTGTTCAGCTTGGAAGTCAGCAGGGTGCTGTGTGTGTTGTCTTGTTGTTCCAGAAGCAGTACAACATGATATCTCTCTGTGAGATTCAACACTGAGACATGGGGTAGCATGAATATGAAGTATTCAGGTGACAGGTGCTTGCGGAATTCACGAGAAAAAATGATGCCTTGTCCCTACTTCTAAAAGTTAAATTTTTGTGGCTCATGAGTCTTAATCTTGGCCTTAAGAACATAAAAAAAAGCAGGAGGAAGCCATTCGGCTCCTTGTGCCTGTTCTGCCATTCAATGTTTATGCCTGGTCTTTTATCTCAGTGCCACTTCCTTATACAATCCTCATAATCCTTTGATTCCCTTAATATCTAAAAATCTACTATACTCTACCTTGATAATACAGTGACTGCCTCAACGGCCCTCTTGGGTAGAGAACTGCAAGGATGCACTACAGTCTGGAAGAAGAAATTTCTTCTCGTCTCAGTCATGAAGGGCAAATCCTTTAGGCCAAATTACCATACCACTCTGAAAGCTAACTAATGCCACGGTGGTGTTCAGATTTAAATTATCATGAAAGATTTTTTAAAAATACATGTTTCTCTTCACTTTTTCCTTCTTTCCCTTTACCTCTCTCTCAAGCCAATCTTTTATTTCACCCTCTTTATTGAATTTTATGAGACTTGAATTTTATGTTTAAAAATGGGTGCATTGTACTTCAGTTAGCAGTTAAAAGGTTAAAATCTCAAACCCAACTTTGACTCACCTCCCGCCTACTCACTTCCACATACAACAGTGGTCAGGATAAAGGACTAACACCATTCTGTTTGCAGGTGCCACTGTTTTAATTTATTAATTCATTCACAGGACATGGGCAATGTCATTGGCATGACCATCGTTATTTGTCTATTCCTAATTGTTCAGAACTGACTACCTTGCTTGGGCACTCAGGGGGTAGTTAAGAGTCAAACATGTCCCTTTGGGTCTGGAGTTACAAAAAAGCCACATGGGTAAGGATGGGAGAATTCCTTCCCTGAATAACATTAGTTTCATGGTTACAATTACTTATACAAGTATTCTATTTCATTGATACACTTGAATTTAAATTGACCAGATGCTATAGTGAGATTGGAACTCAACTCCATATCTAGGTGAAACAGATCTAATCAGAATTTACTTTGAGCTTAATGAGAGGGAAGAGATCTGCAGACCCAGCATCTCTCCACATAATCCCTGATGGTCCCATTAATCCCTGGCCAGTAAATACTTCCTCTCACTCATTCATTTAATCCCAGATGTCAGGAGTGAAAGCATTTTACCACACAGTTCCTTCATAACTTGTTACAATTACCCTTTCATGTCTACCTTAAATGACCAGGTCATCTCTCACTTAGAAGTATGATCTGCAAACAAGTTCAATCTCGTGCTGTGTCATTTTCCATTCTGTCTGAATCACTCATTTCAAGCACTACATCGATTATCCTAACAAACAGACTCCTCAATCTAACTAAGAGACTGGAATATGTCTCACCACATTGATTGCCTCAGCAACTTCTGTGTCCTTGAAAAAGGATCTGAAACTTCTCCATTTGGAAGATTACAGATACCAGTTGCTTCGCAATTTGTGCATAATACCTCTCCCCTTTCACAGAGTTTTGTTTCTGTTTGCTATTGGGTGACCCTCCCAGAAGATCATTGCTCCAACTATAATCTCAGTTCTTTCTCATCATCAATGTATTGAAGTATCATAACACAGGTAACCAGATACATTTCAGGTAGATTTTAAGATTAGTTTATAATGCTGTCTCAGAGCAAACCATCACTCTGGCTGTCTCCCTGACTCATTCAACTGTTTGTTCATGGCATCCAAACAACAGCATTTCACACCCACTTCCATCAGTTGGCTTGTGCATCTCATTCAGATAGGGCAGAACTTGTTCACATGGGTGACAAACACCAGAAACATCTGTTGGACTCAGCATTTCCTCTCCTGCTTTGACAGTTGTTGGATCTGGCTTTAGATTATCTCTGGTGATTAAATGAAGATTTCTTTCATTTAGAACTTCAGTCATTGTTTGTTCATCTTTGTCTGTCTTTCCCTACATCTGATTATCAGGGGTTCTTGGCTCTTGCTCAAGGTCTAACTCTTTTATAATTTCCCCATCTCCGAAGAATGGTATGTTGAATCAGATTAATTATGAGCTTTGGGCATTACCTGCCAAGACCTTCAAAAACAGCACCTACTCTGAAATTCCTCTGGTATTCTTAATTCTAAATGTATTCTTCTCCACTGCTATCTACTGAATGATGTGCTGAAGCCCTTGACACCAAGCTCTACATGCAAAGGCACATACTTTGTAATGCAGCACAATGAAATATATTGCCTTACTTAAATCTGACAAAGTATCTTCCATTGCATTCAAAGGTTATGGCTCCTCTTCAGAGAATCTCAGAGAAAATGTTACTTTGTCAACTTTAATCTACGCTCGATGACAGATATCCCTCCCCCCACCCCTTTCCTCTCTGCAACTGAAAACATGCTTGATTTCTCACTTTCCAAGTTATGATGGCGAGTTCTTGATCTGAAATGCCAACTTTGTTTCCCTCCCCACAGATGCTGCCTGACCTGCTGAATGCTTCTAGTTTTTTCTACTTTTGTTTTTGATTTCTAGCTTCTGCTGTTCTGTTTTGCTCTATTTATCAGCAAAGGTACTTTGTTCATGGAGCATCATACAGCCATCTTTAAGATTGCTTTCTTTCCAGCTGCCTCAGTACAAGGAGCCATTCATCACATGGAGTGATCCTTAAAGGGATGACAAATAATATTGGCAGATCAATTTTGTATGTGATATATGTTACACCATTCTCCCTCAATCATAACCCATACTTACGGCAACTAGCCCAACATGTCCTGCAAAATCAAATAACCTGAAATTAGCAAATCCCACCCTTTGCCCAAACTTGAGAATTAGAGCGCCCTCCCCACTCCCATGTACCCAGGAGCACCTGCAAATTCCTGATGTGGTAGCATGCTCCTTCAGTAATCAGAAACCAAGACTGATAATTAGGGTGACTTCCAGTCTGAAAGACAACAGTTAAAAAAGAGACATGCCACAGTAGTCAAAGCTCAACAATATGGTGAAAAGTCAAGGTTTCTAGCTCTCCCACTTGAAACTCCACCCTTGTCCCACCTTCCTATTAATAACATCCATGTTGGAGCCTGGCTCATTAAGAATTCTCCAATCCAATTGATTAATGAGATACACAATTGCTTGCCCTTTAACCCAAATCCCTCCAGAGGTCTCAGTACAGCTAGTTCCAGTGTGAAACCCATTGAAAGTCAGTATAATCAACAGCCACAGCCATTCCTGAATGAAATGTGGCCAAACAATTTACAGCAGAGCTTACAAACACTCCTATATGATGTCAATGCAGTAGGGCAGGCAGGAACAAGTCTAGATAAAGTTCTTGTAATACTTTTTGGAAGTCAAATGTCAAATTTAAAAAATCATTTGTAAAGGCTTCCTATTTGTACAGATGTTCGTGCATAGTAAGTGTTAAAGAGAGAGGAATATAATGTAATAAAGACATACAATATTTACTGTTCAACTTCTGCGATCACCTAGCATATTTCAATAGGTTCCTAGTAGATAAGTAACTTGCTTTTTAAGCTTTTTGTTTCCCCTCCTTGTCTGTCCGACATGACATTAATCTCTTTATCTTTGGATTGCCCTGTCGCTTATTCAATATGGCTCTGTCTCTGCTACTACTTTGTCAATGTACTTTCATGTCAATTCTTCCACTTGCTCAACATAGATTTAATCGCCTTTGTTGGCCTAATCAATCCCTGCGCCATGCATAACAGGAAGCTTTTGGCATATCCGCCAACAGAAATTCAATTCGGGAACCCTTGGGATCAGCTCTGAAATTTCCATCCACTCTCTCCATGCTCCACCACCAGCATCCTCAGCATAAAATGGACAACAGTTTTCAATTTTATTGATGTGGTAATCCAGAACAAATTGACATCATCAGAACATTAGAGTTAAATAAAATCGGGAAGCTTCTCTTCATCAAAGTGGATAGTGGAAACTGGGAATGAATTTCTCCAAAAAGTTGAGCAATATCAAAAACAATCCTTCCCAAACTCTAGGCCCACAATTCAAGTTAGACCAACCACTGATTAAATATAAAAGTGAATGGGGTGAAATTGCTTGGATTTTGCATCAGGTGGAGGCTGCACGTGACAATAGGATTAGCTACCCATTCTGGTACCATGAGAAATGAACGATCCAGCGATGGGCTATCCTTAACCTATGTCATGCTTGGAGCTGCGGGTGAGTTCAGTGATTCCAAAGGAATATTTTAAACAACCATCTGTGATTCCTTTAGGGACAAATGATTGAGCTTTTCCTTACGTCTTGCAATTGCACAATACATGCATGGTCCATGTTCCCCTCATTTATACCTCTGGTTATGTCAAACTTGGAGTACTGTTGCAATTCTGGTCATCTCATTTCAGGAAGGATGTGGAGGCTTTGGGGAGGGCTCAGAAGAGGTTCACCAGGAAGCTGCCTGGATTAGAGGGTATTAGCTATGAGGAGAGGCTTGGATTGTTTTCTCTGGAGTGTCAGAGGCAGAGGGAAGACCTGACAGAAGTTTATAAAATTATGAGTGGCATACATAGGGTAAACAACTAGAATCTAGAAATGTCTAATACCAGAAGGCATTGAGTTAAGGTGAGTGGAGTGGGGGAAAGTTCAAAGGAGATGTGCAAGGCAAGTATTTTTATAGAGAGTGGTAGGTGCCTGGAATGCACTGCCAAGGTCGGTAATGGAAGCAGATACAATAGTGGTGTTCAGGATGCTTTTAGATAGGTACATGGAAAATGCATGGACTGAAGGGATATGGATCATGTACAGGCAAAAGGGATCAGATTAATTTGGCATCATGCTCAGCACAGACATAATGGGCTGAAAGGTCTATTCCTGTGCTGTACAATTCTATGTTCAAATTGTAGTCAAGGCCCTGGAACTGGTGTAACATTGCAATTGTGTACTTAAGCAAATCCTATCCAGTTTAGGAGGATGCACTGGGTAAGTATTACATTCTGGTGATCACAACAATGAGGATCTCTGATATCAGGGTAGGTTTTCATTTTGATTTGGGAATTATAGATTAACCATCTGTTATTGCAAGTATCTAATGGGGGAGGAACAATGCAGTGACATTTTTCCCNNNCCTTCAGGCAACAAACTGCAAATTTATCCCATTTACACCCAGTCTCAGTTTACTCAGTTAGGTTTGTGGATACAGTTAAATGTATTATGAACCTTTCCTTTAATCCCTTTTTCATTTCAGCTGTGTGTAACAACATGTAGTGACAATAAGTATACCAAGCAGAAATCCTGATAATCACATGGCAGCAGCTTATGTTGCTTCTGTTCTGTAAAGCACATGGAAATATTGAACTAATAAACAAATTATAAAAAAAACAACAGAACCCATGAAAACCCCTTTAATTACAACCACTTTAATTAAATTGTCTGGTCTGACATTCGAGAGAGAAGTGGACAATAATAAATGTCATCCAGGAACAACTAGTTAACTCCATATATTCATCCCAGTTTATGACTCATTAGGGGTACAAAACAGCAAGGCACAATTTGCTTGATTTTGTGCAAATAGTAATTGGCATCCACTCAGCTTTGATTTTGAGTGACACTATTGAGAGTAAATGAGGGGGGATGGGAGAGGGCTGAAGAAGCATTAAACAAAAAAGGGACATGTCAACACTCTCAAGCCTATTTCTGCTTTGGTGCAATGCCAGCACAAAAATTAATGTTACTGCTTGCAAATTGTTCAGCTTTGCAGATCATTCTCACAGAAATTTGGAAATATTACTTCACTGAAGGAGGCCAATTGGCTCATCGAGACTGTGCCAGTTCTGAGTAGAGCAATCCCATTGGTCCCATTCCCTGCTCTTTCCCCAATGTCCTGCAAATTATTCTCCCTCAAGCACTTTTCCAATTCCCTTCTAAAAGTAATTTGACTCTGTTTCCATCAAATTTACAGGCAGTAATTTCTACTGCATTTTTAAAAATATTTACTAAAAGTAGCCTTTTCTCCTAAAGGTTAATTTAGTTTATTGGATATATGCTTTGAATTCAGCATTAGCTCTGCAATGTACTGGACCAATTATAATATTAGGAGTGGCTGAAAATCTTCAATGCTGCTGTGTTCTATTAGATCCTGAAGAAATCTAAAATCTTGGATGACGCAAAGAAAGGGTACCCAGAAAGCAGTCATTATTAGACAAAAATATATGTGTAGTCTCATGTCATTTTGTTATAGAATTAATCCACTCAGATTTGTTCATTGTTGTATTCCTATAAATAATATGCATGTAGTCTCAATCCTATCTTTCCCAACTATTCTGCAAGTTATAGAACTCAACTGTCAAGTTTACCAACTGTTACGGACTAGGACTATTAGTGAGTGTCCCTTTTTGATTGTGTGTGTGTGTGTGTGTGTGTGTGTGTGTGTGTGTGTGTGTGTGTGTGTGTGTGTGTGTGTGTGTGTGTG
>JARFYF010000017.1:22872105-22883408 GCA_030265395.1 Rhina ancylostomus | reverse complement strand
TGTTGTAGCTCTATAAAACTCTGGTTAGACCACACTTGGAGTATTGTGTTCAGTTCTGGTCACCTCATTACAGGAAGGATATGGAAGTTTTAAAGAGGGTGCAGAGGAGATTTACCAGGATGCTGCCTTGGTTAGAGAACATGTCTTATAAGGAAAGGTTGAGCAAGCTAGGGCTTTTCTCTTTGGAGCGATGCCAGTGACTTGATAGAGGGGTATAAGATTATGAAGGGAATAAACAGAGTGGACAGCCAGCATCTTTTCCTCAGGGCAGCAGTAGCAAATACCAGAGGACATCTGTTCAAGGTCAGAGGAGGAATGTTCAGGGGAGATGTCAGAGGTAGGTTCTTTACACAGGGAGTGGTGGGTGCCTGGAACACACTGCCGGGGGTGGTTGTAGAGGCTGATACAACAGGGACCATTTAAAAGGCTCTTAGATAGGCACATGGAAATAAGAAAAATGGAGGGATATGGGCTGTGCAGGAGGGAAGGGTTAGATTAATCATCGAGTAGGTTTATATAGGTTGGCGCAACATCGTGGGCCAAAGGGTCCATACTGTGCTGTACTGGTCCATGTTCTATGATAAACCTCTGAACACTTGCTCTCTGCCAGGTTTATCCCATCCAATATTTCACTCATTTGCCTGAACTACATGGTCAGCATCATCATCCTCCTGTGCAAAGTCTGCTGCAAAATACTCATTAACAACCTTACCCGCATCCTCTTCCTCCACACTCAGTTACTCCTTTCTCCCTAATAAGCCCAACTCTTTCCTATGTACTGAGAAAATATCTTTGGGTTTTCTTTGATTCTGCATGCCAATATTTTATTCATAGTGTATCCTTGCTGCCCTAATTTCCTTTTAATTTTACTCTTACACTTTCTATACTCTCCAGTCCTTCTGCTGTATTAAGCTCTTACTGTCAGACATAAGCTTCCTTTTTTTTGCCTTATGTTATGCCCTTTGTACTTTGTCATTCGGGGGCTCGGATTTGTATGGGAACATGCTTCCCATGAACTCCTTGAATCTCTTTAAATTATTCCTATTGCCTGATTTACCTCAATGTTGCTGTTTGCCATCTGCTTTTTCTAAATCACTTCTCAGTATAGTAAAATTAGCTTTACCCCAATTTAGAACAATTACTCCAATTTTATCTTTGCCCTTTTCCATGAGGATGCTAAATCTACCTGAATTATTATCATAACCAGAAAAATACATACACTCTGTTAGGCTTGCTAACAACTGACTTAAAAGATTCAGGAATTCTGTGCCATCTGCACCTTATTACAATGAATCCCAGTTGGTAGTGGGGTGACTAAAATCCCCCACTATTACTGCTCTTGTGCTTTTGTACTGGTCAGAAATTTGCTTAAAGTCCTCCAACCAACCAGTATTCTTCCAGTCTATCCATCTTTTAGGCATGTCTCTGCAATATTTATAATTTCATACTGTGGCTATTAGTGCTCTCAATTTTCTGCACTCCTTGCACTTCATATATATGACACAGCCAGATTTCTTTTATTATTTATTTTCCAACTTTTGTTTTCTCTGCATTTCAAGCTCTCTCATTAATGCTTTGCAACCCATTCCATACTTTGCCTCTCCCTGTTCTGAATCTATGTTAAGCTGATCATCCCCTGCCAAGATAATTTAAACTCCGCCCTCAAGTGTTTTAGTCCAGACCTTATTGAGGTTGAACTCATCTGGTCTGTACAGGTTCCACTTTCCCTAGGATTAGTGCCAATGCCCCTAGGGTCAAAAGCCATGCCCTGCCCCAATCCTCACCCCCTCCTGCCAACTCCAGCTCCACCTCTCCAGCCATGCATTCATCTGCATGATCCTTCTGTTCCATCCTCACTGGCCCATGGCACAGGGGGCAATCTGGGAAGTACTACCTGCTTCATCGGCTTTCTCCTAACTCCCTAAAATCTCCCTGCAGCATCTCTTTCCTTTAACTCTCAATATTGTAGTCACTGATATGGACCATGACCTCCGGCTGTTCACTGTCCCCCAGCTTTACAGCTTGACCCTGGCATCAGGGGGGCCAACCTACCTCTTGGGAATCACATTTGCAACCACAGAAATTTCTGCCCTCCGACTATTCTGTAACTATTGATCTCTCGACCTTTCCCTTCCCTCCTTGTAACACTCTGGTGCTGTGACCTTGGCTCTACCTGCACTCCCCAGTGGAAGCCTCTCCTCCATCGATATCCTGCTCCAAACACTGGCCAAAAAAAACAAGTTGCCCTTGCAGGGCTCCTGAGTGATGTACTCTTTTCTGTCTTAAGTAAAAACAGAAAATTCTAGAAATATTCAGCATCAGGTAACTTCTGAGCTCTTTTTTGTCTGCCCAGCAGTCAACCAGTTCCTCTCTAACGGCACTGTCTGAGTTGCAGTGCACAGCTGTGAAACATGGCATCTGTGAAGGACCCGTTGTCACAGATGGACTACATTGACCTCACCTGCTGCACCAGCTCCAAACCCCAGAGCCTGAGCTTCTCCACCTGATGACACCTTGCATCTGTGATTGTCCAGCATCTTGGGGTTGTCACATAACGCATAGGTCTAAGATGCCCTGACATCTTTCTGTTAGGATTCACTCACTGAACCAAAACCAGGAAAAGCACAACAGTTTAATTTTTATTTCTTTAAGTTTAAAGAATGGTGAGTAAAGGACTTCCTCGCTGAAGTCCTTTTCTCACCATTGTCCACACTATAAACAGTGGACTCTGCACACCACACTGAAATATACTGTGTTCTAGCAAAGGTTCTGAACCAACTGACAATAACTTCAGACAACCAGTTCTGCCTGGTTGTCTCAGCAAGTGGGAGAGCGGCCAGCTATCCATGTACCACCTGTCACTAGTGCTTACCACTACAGTTGAAAATAACAAGATTAAGAACAGTGAAAATAAATTTTTTAAATGAATAATTAAAATGATATCACCGCCTTATTCATGAAAGTCTAAATTCTGTAGCCAAATACGACACTGCACTCAGTGGGCACTGTATACTGTGTGAAGGAAAGAATTGTCAACATTTGGATTTTTAAAATCCATACTTCTTGACTTTTAGTCTGTGCTGATGTCTGAGTCATTTCCCTCATGGCCCATCTGCTTCTCTGACTGAGAGTAGGAAAGAGAAGAGAAGAGTCTGTCTGAATTGGTAGTTTGTTAGACTGTCCATCCTGATTTGCCTGGTCTCCACTGGCTGGCAGTCCTGAGATGTCCATTGGCTGGTCTCTGATGACCTGCTGAAGATACTTACAGTATATCCCTCTCCTTTAGGAAGAGTCCTTGCAGTCATAATGCACTCTTGTGGTGTATTTTTTTATTATTAATCAAGACTAATTGAACAAATATTCAAATCTGAATTATGATTGAAGGATGATTAAATGCTCTTCCTTGATACAAATAAAACATGCAAATCTTTTGTAGCTGATCTGTGATGGTAATAAGGATGCAACTAGTTTTAATCAGCAGCAGGTAGCTGGATCCATTGAGATATTTCACGTGGATCCTTCCGGTGTAGCTGCTTAGGAGCAAGTCGGAGAACCCTTTGTAGGACTGATCATAACAAAAAATGGACATTATAATATTTGTAATAAATATATGAAAAATTATCCATATTGAGAAGGGTGGTTGCTTTAATAGTCTAGAAATTGACATGAAATGTTGAAACAAGTTCATAGGCAAACATAGATAACCTTGGGCTGAAAAGTCAATGGAAAAACTAAGACTAAATTGCCCCAAAATGAACAAGAAACTAACAGAATGTGAATATGAGAATTCTACAAGGTAGTTGTGGAGAGCTAGGATCTGGAGATGACAATTTGGAGTGCACAAAGGTAAAATGAGATTCTGTTCCTTAGGATATTGCTTCATGTGATAACTAAAAACTATTTCTGCCCACCTGATCACGAAGGCCATTACTCATTACTTAACGGGTAAGCATAAGTGTACTTCTCTTCTGGTTCACCTTTCTTTCACAGGAAATCCTGATTTCTCTTTGTCTTCCATTCTCTTCAGTTATATGCCTCCCATTGTCATTACTGCCTCTTCTTTCTGCATGAAAATTGGGAACCACCTACCCTTTAAATAAAACTCTAAAATCCTTGCTATGATCTTGCAAGAGTTACTATGGCAATGTCTGTGAGCTTTACTGCAAGGCATTTTATTCACAAGCATGCACACAGTTCTGCAAATGACACATGGCCGAATGTTATTTCCAAACACCTTCTCCACAATTCTGTAAATTCACATTTTTCCAGTGTTTTTCTTCCCTGTGAATTGAAGAGTTATGGGAATAGAAGTGCGGAATCCTTCAATGATCCAATCCTTGTCATTTATTTGGGCCATTTTTTGCAGTTAAAACATTATGGCAAAGAAATTCAAATGAATTCCACATGGTGTTAAATGTTACACAATTGATTGCAGCACAAATTTAATCCCAGAACACAACCAGGAATAAAAAGCACTTGTTGAGTACAATGGGAACTGCTGATGTTCTGACACTCAGAACACAGAAATAAAGTTAACATTCACAGGCTCTATACCTGTGCTATTTAATGGGGTCATCAATCAAAATTGGTTCTTCATAGTAGTGCTCCCATTGGGTGTCTAGCTCAACTAGAACCAAGTGAAGAGGACAAGAAGGCAACTAAGCCTTGCCTGAGGAGCCTGGAGGAGGAAAGACAAGGAGTTCTGGCTTGGAGAACCAATTCCTCAGGGACTCCAAAGAGTCAAACTTCAGCCTTTGACTGTCCCAGAAACTCTGCTTCCAGAGACTAAGGTTTACACAGGCAATGGTAGCTGAGTTATGTTACCTTCTTCTTCAGCGACACTGTTGTAGAACTAGCGGGCAGGGTCTGAACTTGGCTCACAAAGCCCTAGGCCATCCCAGTGCCTGCTGTATTGCATTTTAAACATTCAGAGGCTGGTTCAGTCCGAGCCGCTATATCTGAAACTCTAACTGCACTGTTGAAATCTCCATCTCATTGGACAAGGCTGGTTGCTGCATTGAAAGACCAATGATCCACCTTGGACTATCACTACCACCCAGGACTGACAACAAACTTGTATTGGAAGAATTGTTGAAACTGTATGGCAGCATCACGTGGAAAGCTTCATCACCATCGTAAGGCAAACCCTCAACGGGCTCCATCCACTGAGCAGCAACAGCTCTCAGCTCCTTTTAACTTTATTTATTTGTTTCTCGGGATCTGGGCATCACCGGCAAGGCCTGCATCTTTGCCCATCCCTGATTGCCTTTAAGAAGGTGGTTGTGAGCTGTCTTCTTGAACCATTGCAGACCTTCTGGTGAGACCTGTAAGTCGTACTCCAAGTTGCACAGCGTCCTCACGTGGAAACATATCTTCCTTTCCTATGGGCTCACTCATTCCCTTCCTTGGAGATGCCGTCATAGAGGCAATTCAAAGTTCCCTCAGCCTGACCACCACAACAAGTCTGGAAAGTAGTTCTTTATCACTGTTATGAATCAGCAACAAAAGAAACACACCGAAACATGTATAAGTGTTAACATCTTCTTTATTAATAACTACTTATGATAATAAGAAAAATGAAAGTAAAAATGTTAGAATGTTAGAAGTAAAAATGTTAAATCTTAAACATTAACCCCCAAATACTAAACTCGAAGTGTGTGTGTGGCAAATTCCCAAACCCAAAGTCCAGGAATAATTCTCAAAGTTCAGTTCAACAAGCCATAAGGTGAAACGTGAGCAAAGGCTTCTTCAACAACCACTATTGACTGAAGACAAAACGTAGAGAAAATAGAGATATTACGAAATCCAAATGTTCCACGATGGAACCCAAATGACACCTCAGTGTCTACTCCACCGCATCTTCCTCACCCCGAAAGGCACTCGAATCATGGCTGTCCACACAAATACCTGTTTCCTTCTGCAGGTTAATGACAAAGTGGACTCCACTGGATTACTCCAAAAATCCATAAGTGGATTATAGTGACAGACACAGTTACTGGTTTTCATCCATCAATAGAGACTAGCAAGTTGGTCTCTCTCTCTCTCTTTTGACTGACTCCAACTGTCTGCTCCAAAAAGATCATTACGTCCTTATCTTCTCTGTTGTTGTAACCACGCCACACACACACACTACTGTGCTCTATCTTATAGCGACATTCACCGATAGTAACCTAGTCCGTAACAAAGAACACAAGAAAATGGCATAGGAGTAGGCCACCGGGCCCGTCAAGCCTACCCCACCATTCAACAAGATCATGGCTGATTTATGCTGGCCTCAACTCCTCTTCTGTGTCAGTTCCCCATAACTCTCAATTCCTTGATCTTACAAATATTTTTCTATCTCCACTTTCAATATATCTTAATGATCTGCCCTCCACCACCCTCCGGGGCAGAAAAGTCCAGAGATTCACTCCGAGAAGAAATTTCTAAGCACCTCAGCTTTAAACGACCGGGCCCTCGTTTTGTAGCTATGTTTCCTTGTTCATGATTCTCCCATTAGTGAAAATGTCTGCTCTGTCAAGCCCCCTTAGGACCTTATGTCTGAAAAAGGTCACATTTACTCTTCTAAACTCCAAGCAATACAAACCGAAACTGCTTAACCTCTCTTGATACAACAACCCTCTCATCCCAGGAATTAGCCAGTGAATCTCCTTTCGACTGTTTCCAATGCTACTATATCTTTTAGGTAAGAGGATTAAAACTGTAAACAGTATTCCAGGTGTGACCTCACCTAAACCCAGTACAACTGTAACAAAACTTCCCTATTCTTAAAGTCCACCCCTTCATAATAAAGGCCAACATGCCCTTTGACTTCTTAACTAGTTGGACATGATGCTAACTTTGTGATTCATGCACAAACACATTTCTAGAAACACAGAAAACCTACAGCACATACAGGCCCACAAAGTTGTGCTGAACACGTCCCTCTGAACTTTACTCATTTGCAGTTTCACTCTACTTAGACAAAATAGACATCAGTCTTTTGATTTCTGTTTCCTTACACTTGACCTTATTAAACTCCATTTGCCAGATTGTCGCCCAATCACTCAATCAAAAGTACATTGCAATATCACAATGTCTTCATCACAACATGCCTTCCATTTATTTTCTTATCATCAGCAAACTTGGAAATCTTGCATTTGTTTCCTCCTCCAGTTCAATAGTGTAAACAGTAAATCATGAGGGCCAAGATCTGATCCCGGAAGTACTCCACTATTTTCATCCCTTCAGTCTGAAAAGGACCCATTTATTCCAACTCTTTGTTTTCTCTATGGCAACCATGTTAGCACACTTCCTTCAATCCCTTGGGCTCTTAATTTATGCTCCAGCCTCTTAGGTGGCACCTTGTCAAATGCCTTCTGGAAATCTAAGTATATTACTTCTGCACGTTCCTTCTATCAACTCTCCCTGTTACATCCTCAAAGAATTCATTCAAATTTATCAAGCATGGTTTATCTTTCATTCCATTATGTACCACTTTCCTAAATGATTAGTTATTTCCTCTTTGATTATCAACTCTAGCGTCTTGCCACAATAGATGTAAAATTAACTGGGCTATAGTTCCCCACCTTCCGTTTTACTTCCTTTTTGAACAAGGGAATCATACTGGCTGTTTTCAAAGCTTCTGGTGCCTTCCCAGAATTTAGTAAGTTTTGAAAAATATTAACCAATGGGTTCACAACCTTTGCAGCCACCCCTTTAAAACCCTTGAGTGCAGGCCATCAGGTCTTGGTCTGCCTTTAGCCCAAGATGAAAAGGCTGAGAGAGAAAAAAAGCAGTAAAGATATATTGGTGAGAAAAATTTTTATTGTATTTGGATATGTGGTAGAGGTGTTAATAATGATTCCAGTTGGATGGGGCAAATGATGTTACTATTTATGATGTGGCAATGACAACTGCCTCAACATGCCCTTTGGAGGATGCCACAGATACATAGAGTGAATACATCGGCTTACCTAAGAAAGGGTTAAGTCTGTAATAGTGGCAGGAAAGTAGGAAGGTTGAGGAGTATTTAAGGATTAGAAGTGGATGCAAGAGAGCAGATTAACTAACATGTAAAATTAAATGAGACATAATAAGGGGAGAGAGGTCTACAATGGGGAAAATTAAAGAAATCAAAAACATAGTAGAAATTAGAAGTTAATGGTTGGAGTCCAAAGTAGCAGGTGAAGCACAAAGATGAATGAACAAAATTAAAACTCAAGTTGCATACCAGTTTCTAACATTACATGGAAATAATGAGAATCCCCATAATCTAAAATCCCAAAGATCAATGACCAATAGGAGAAATAGGAGACAGACTGTACAAAATTCAAGTTAAATTTCTTATGGTGGGATGAATTTGAAAACATCCAATGTTATGAAGAGATCCAGATACATATGCTATTACACAAATATCAATACTCATGACTAATACAGATGTGTACAAGTCTATGCCAATTGTCTTTCTAAATATGCTCCCTTAATTTTTCCCAAAAATGTGCTCATGTCCAGGCTAACTAATTTGTAATTACTTACTCTAATAATCTGGGATGTTTGGGACTATGATTGTGCTGAACTGGCAGATTATCCAGATCACTGAATGTTACTCAAGATATTTTAATTCAGTTTTTTTAAAGATGTTACACAATAATAAGTTTTCCAGTGAATAATAAGTTTTACAATGAGTTTAAAGGCAGCACAGAAAATGGGGGCTTGGTGAGTTCAAGGGGAGCATGGGAAATGAGGCTTGGTAAACCAGATATCAAATGGTTGGATTTCCAAATAATCTGATAGCAGATTATTGGAATTTTACTGTACCAGATTAGCAATCTTCCAGTCCTCTACCACTGAGCCTGCAGGCAAAGAGGATTGGAAACTGTAGCCAAAACCTTTACAATTTACAATCTTGTTTATTTGAATCACCTGGGATGGATTTTGTCAGGGCCAGCAATTTATCTACTTTAAAAAATCCTGAACCCCTTATTTCCTCTCTCATCTGATATTTTTACACTCCTCCTCAAGCATTATGTCCGTATCATATCCCCTCTTTTGTAAAGGCATTAATTATGAACTATACCAACATCTTCCAATTGCTACACAGGTTAATTTTTTCACTAAGTAAACCAGAAGATTACTAGGAAAGAGTAGGGCCTATTATTAAACAGAGAGCTAATGTAAGGACTTTGCTACCACATTAACTGTTCAGAGTTACATTCATCTGCACCACACTCCTATTTTGGTTCTTTCTAGTGCACAGCATCAGGGACGACACAAATTAGTACTCTCCAGATCCTGCTTTTTAACCTTTTTTAAATCTAATAGTTGGACTTGGTTCTTCTTTCTGCCCACAGTGTTGGTACCAATATGGATCACAACCTCTGGTTACTTACCCTCTTTCCTATAACCCACCCCAGAATGTCTTGCAACCACTTAATAATATTCTGGAACCTGGCATTGGAAAGGTAAATCAGCATCCTGAAGTCACTGGCTGCAAAATCTGGGGTTTTTTTGCCTTCCTAATATTGAATCCATTAACCCTTTCCTGACCCTCCTCTTCACCACTTCTGCAGAGTTCAATTGTCATGTTCTCTCACTGAATTTCCTCGAGGAATTATTCAGAACTAAATTAGGGAGTAATACATAATCAGAGATCTATTTTTGACAACCTGCCTGGTTTGTTCATCTGTCATCATCCATTCCCTGTCTTTATGTAAAT
Source organism: Rhina ancylostomus (assembly GCA_030265395.1). Taxonomy (NCBI): domain Eukaryota; kingdom Metazoa; phylum Chordata; class Chondrichthyes; order Rhinopristiformes; family Rhinidae; genus Rhina; species Rhina ancylostomus. The sequence goes on along the minus strand of JARFYF010000017.1, from coordinate 22,873,711 downwards.
ATGCAAACAAATGGATATATACATACATATAAATGCATACTTGCCCAATGAGAAACATGCAAAAATACACACATACACTCAAATTTGAATAAACATCTATGCATGCAAACACACATACCCACATAGACAAACATAATGAAAATCACATACACACACACATATTCACAAGCAAATATATCCTCACTCACCTAAACATACATACATAAAAGCATAAGCTTGTAGATTTAAAAAAATGATAATTTGCACAGACTCAAACTTCCATACACAGGTATGCAAAAAACTTCCATAGAAACATTTAGTATATGTGTATACTCCTGCACTCATATATACGTACATTTAGGTATAATTAGATCAATATGTAGACTAATTCATATACACAAGCCAAAACTACATTCATACACCTGTATGCATGTGTACTACTATGAACCTGTGCAATCTCAGATAAAACATATGTATCATGATTATGCATATACGAGCAGATACGTACGTATATCACATATTCATAGACACAAAATTAATAGATTTAGTGTGCCAATCTGAATAATTACACTTCATTTCTATTACATTATGAAATATAACTATTTCATTAAGAGATCGCCACGGAGAATCCAGGAAGTTAGCCCTTATCACTCATGAAATGGGATATTTTATAATTAACCGCACAGGTGCGAACAATGGACGGACATCGATCCTCCACTGAATTTATCATTGTCCGAATTCATTGCAGTTTTCATCTGAAGGTTTATTTAATTTTAAAAAAACACTTTGATCAGACCTCCTAAGGCCTAAAACTGTATTGCTGAAAAAGTCAGTACGGGGCCGGGCCTCGATCGAGGCTTCAGCCTTAAACGAGGCCGGAGATCTTTCCTGATGCTGCTGCTGCTGCTTCTGCTAAAATTTACCTTGATGAACGGCAACATTACAACCGTGTCCGTCACAGTAAACTAGGGGGTTCTCAGCCCAGCCTCTCTCGTCTGAGCAAACGCAACAGCCGCCAATCATCTCCTTCATATTTGAAAAGTCAGCCGGAAGTCCACTCGAAACCATCTACGAGTAGAAGAGGAGAAAGAAAGGGCAGAGAGAAAAAAAAACCGGGAGAAGAATCTTGCTTTTAAAATTCACGTCCCACATGGTTTTAGACCCATTTTGACGGGGGCCTGCCTGCCAGCACCACCACAGCACACACACAAACACACGCAGCCCGCACTCAGGCTGCCCGAGCAGCGCGAGCAGGCGCACTGACAGCCCACGAGGGCTGCGAAATTCAAACGGAGGGTGTCCGAGGGGGAGGGGGGAGTTCTAATGAGTGTGGCTATTACGCACGCTCATCTGTGACAGACACAGAATTCAGCAGACAGGAATTTAGCTCTCAAACAAACGCTTCCCAACGGAGAACCGTAGGTCCGATCGCAAAAATTCTTTCACCGTGAGTGGCAGGCACTTCCAGACTACAACATATTGAATTCTCATGCCTGTACAGTCTATTATACTGACTTGGCAACAGTGTAAAAACACCCTCCGACACGCTCCGATGTTAAATGCGAGCCGAAAATTGAGTACTTCTGAAGGCAAACAGGAATTAAGCTGAGTAAACTAGTGAGTAAAC